>MDKH01139184.1:0-25843 GCA_005239495.1 Nicotiana undulata
TGGGGGGATAAAGGTAAATCTATCATATCATTACCGTTAAATTAAGAATTAAACACGAGACACTTGTTGCTAGATCTTTGTTTATAATTATTTAAATCAAATCAAAGAAAATTAAAATTTCCACAGAATATATTCTCTGCTCAATGGTCTCAGACAAGGGATGTCAATTGGAAATGATATGATTGATGTCTGCAAAGCACCTAACTATTTGAAACGGACCTTATAGCAATCCTTCTAATTTTCTTAAGCATTTACATTATATTATACACTATGAAATTTAGTGTCAGATTTCATAGTGTAACAACTCATCTCGCTAGTCATATTATTCGCTATGGGTCTAGGTTCCTCACGGGCTTAAAACGCGTCAATAGGGTCTAAGACTTGTTAACTTATACATCCATCATTCCACTTGTGTTTTGACGATGTGAGACTCTGTCTAAAGTTTGTGGTGTTACATACACCCCCTCTTATGGACTCAGCGTCCTCGCTAAGGTTTGCCCCACCGCATGGGATTTTTCTAGACTCAGCATTGAGGTTTACCCCGCCTAACCGAGATTTGCCTAAACTCAGTTGAACTCTGAACCACCATCGGCAAGGCATACACCATAGTGGCTATGATACCATCTGTAACAGCTCAGCCCGCTAGTGATATTTTTCACTCTGGGCTTAGGCTCCTCACGGGTTTAAAATGCGTCACTAAAGTCTAATCGAATGCCTCTTTTCTCTTCTCTGAAGTCTACAACAAACAAGTGGAAGAGACCAACACACTCTTGATACGAAAGCTCCCGCCATAGAGAAGAGATCGAAAGTCCGGGTCCACTCGATCACCCTCCCTTGAACCTGAACTGGTCGAGAGAGATGAACCCGCACCACATTTTTTCGAATCGAAACCCCCAACTAGAGATGGAATTCCAGAACCTAAACAACTCAGTTGAGAGCTCCGTGACTGATTCAAGGGAAGGTCAACCAATGATTGATAGGCCATTCCCTCCCTATCCGTCTCTTGATCCCTCATTCCACTAATCCGTTGTAACTGATTCATTCAAGGCATAGACTCTCCATTTCTTTGTGTAGACACTATGAAATTTAGTGCCAAATAATGTGCTTAATTTTCAAGTGTATGATTGGCACAATGGGGCCCCACCATTTCAACTGGGTCCCATTAACAGAAACATTAGTCAAGAAAAGAAATATGAACAGAAAATGACTGGTTAATAGAAGAAGATTCTATATATGTTCTAGACCACCTTATAATGTTAAGCAAGATTGATTTCCACTTTATTGCTTTTGATAATTAACTTTTAATTTTCTTAATAAGAAAGGAAAATTTTAAAAATATAAAAAGCAAAAGATAGCCAAAAGACATACCAACTCTTGATTAGGTGAACAACAAAGGATTTTAATTTATAACTAAGAAAAAATTAGGACATAGGCTGTTTCTTTTACTATTATAATAATATATCCCCTTTAATATTTTTAAAATTTATATATTTTAACTTGATATAAGTCTATAAGTGGAGAAAAAAGGTGCAGCTAAAGAATTAGTACAAAATTTAGAAAAGAGAAAATTAAGAACAAAGAAGAAAAAAGAAATAAAGAGAAAAGAAGAATGCGATGATTACTGTTCTTGATTGTCCTAAAATGATAAGTAGAAAATGTTTGAACATCAAATTAAAATACTTTCTCCGTTCACTTTTAATTTTCAAGTATTTTAAAAATAAATTTTCATTTTTACTTGTCACTCTTCGCATATCAAGAAAAAAATTATTTATTTTTTCTGTTTTGTCCTTAGAATTAATTACTCATTCCGAATTATTTTTCAAATTCATTAAGACTATACACCAATTAATATGGATATCATGATAAATTATGCACTTTATTTATTGTTTCTTAAAAGGCGTGCTAACTGCTAAGTCCAAAGTGAACATATTCTGATTCTACTTCATCTGATAACAGAAGTACCTCTGTAAGGACTCATCTCAACGTCAATTCGCAAGGCCTAATTCCATCGACGAATCATTCGGGAACGAATTTAGCGAGATTAATCTAATCTTATTCAACCTTAGATGGGAATTAGGCGAAGTATGGGGCGGTCTCTACCTTCTTAACACGCGACACAAAACTTAAAATCTGATTTTAAAATTTCTCTCTATCTTCACAAAACTTCTCGCGCCCTTTTCGTAGTTTTAACTTGCTCTATCAGAGAAAAAGTAAACGGAGGGAGTAATTAAGAAAGAGTAGTGGATGAACAAAAAGATAACATTTTTTCATTACTTTCATGGTCGTGTCTCGTGGCACGATATTACCCGTATTAATGAAATGGTTGGTCAATTTTCTAGAAATAATTGGAAAAAGATATGGAGAAAATTATAAAGAAGATAGTGAAAGGAAAGAAACAATAGCTAGAGGACAAGTAATTGCTTGCCAAACATCCACCTTTTTGGATGTGTCTTGTGCTTTGAGGAAATTAAAAATTTGTTCCTTGTGCTTAGAAAATCTTGTCCTCATAAAAAAAACTAATTACTTAAATTTCTAAATTTGTCAAACTGATTAATACAATAGGATATAAAATTATTTTATCTATTTTTTTGTTATTTTCCACCTTTCAACTTCATTCACCTGTTTTAATTGTGGATGTTAACAATTTAATTCTTCTTAGAAGGGTCATTTCATAGGGAAAGAGTATATGGCTCACCAACTAAAGGAAAGAAAAGAGGAATTCTCTAAGAAGAGAACCAAAACCTTTTTAATTTATTTTTCAAAAAAAAAACCTTTTAATTCAATTTTAGGTATTTACTTAATCTTGTTAGATCTAGCTGCTTTTCTTTTAGTAATCAAGGCTTTTTATACTAAAGCCAGAGCGTGATGGCAAGAATTGATCGAGCGAAGAATCACAGTTCTCAGCTATCACATTCAGAAAGACTACTGGCCTAATTTCATTTGTAGGCGTATATGATATTTGAGCTCCGAGAGGAAGAGATGTGATTCAGGTGAAATCCAATATTATAAATCCAACTTTCAATCGAGGAATCCTTCGTCAGCGATTGTGAATAACTGATTTTTTTCATTCCGACCTTTGTTTCATAGGAGCAAATCAGAAAAATTGAGAAATAAAATTATTTGAATCGAATTCTTTATTTTTTCTTCTTTTTTCCTTTTTAGCTTCTCATAGGGTTGTAGAAGGATTATTTCACAGGGAAAATAGTCTTTGAGTATGAGTTTATCGATGATTACAGTAAGATGAATAAAATTTCTTCAATCCTTAACTAAAGACCGTAGGTTTGAATAGTCGTAACAAAAAAAACTCCTAACATATACTATTGCTTTCATCGAACCTTACACGATACAAATATAAATTAGTGCAATCAGTGGCGAAGTCAGGAATTTCATTTAGAATATTCAAACTTGAAATTAAAAAAAAAAGGCACGATAAAGAATATTCAATATATGTTATATATCATTAAAATTTAATATTCTACTTATATATACAGTGTAATTTTTTTACGAATACTGGTCAGTTAACCATCTTTAGGGCTATGTACCTTTGCCTCCGAGCGTAATATCAATTAATTTTTAATACCACATAGAAAAGAAAGAAAAAAAAAGCAGCGGCTCAACTACAATTTAGTAGCAAGCAGTAGGTAACTATGATTATTATAAAACAACTTACAAAAAACTCAAAATATTATCTTCAAAACCGCGTTTGGCTTTTGCTTTTTCTTTTTCCCTTATTTCCTCTTTGCCTTTCCTTTTGTTCTTTTCATTAATTTCCTCCTTACAAAAACCATATAAATAGCCAAACACCCACTCCACTCTAACTCTCAATACCAACCACCCCCTTCTTCACCCCCAACCAAAATTCTTGAATTTTCTCCATGGAAATATACAAAGCTTTCTTGCTTCTATTTCTAAGTTTTCTTCATATAACAATAGCTAAAAAATCCCATGAAAATAAACCATTTTCACTTTCTTTTCCTCTTATTACAACCCCTTTATTATTATCTCAAAACTCTTCAACAAAATCCATTTTTCAATCTTCTAAAACCATGACAAGAATTCCATCTTTAAATTATAAATCAAATTTCAAATATTCAATGGCTTTAATTGTTACACTTCCTATAGGAACACCTCCACAAAATCAAGAAATGGTTTTAGATACAGGAAGTCAGCTTTCTTGGATTCAATGTAATAAAAAAATTCCAAGAAAACCACCTCCTACTACTTCATTTGATCCTTCTTTATCCTCTTCTTTTTCTGCTCTTCCTTGTAACCATCCACTTTGTAAGCCGCGAATTCCCGATTTTACCCTCCCAACATCGTGTGACCAAAAACGTTTGTGCCACTATTCTTATTTCTATGCTGATGGTACTTTAGCTGAGGGTAATTTGGTACGAGAAAAATTTACCTTCTCAAATTCCCAAATTACCCCTCCTTTGATTCTTGGTTGCGCGACGGAGTCTAGTGATGACAATGGTATTTTGGGAATGAATCTTGGACGATTTTCTTTTGCTTCTCAAGCTAAGGTACAAAAATTCTCTTATTGTGTGCCTAGTAGACAAGGGACAATATTACCTAGTGGAACATTTTACCTAGGTCAAAATCCCAATTCACATATGTTTCAATACATAAATCTTTTGACTTTTCCTCAAAGTCAACGCATGCCAAATTTGGACCCCCTAGCTTATACTATTGGTATGGTTGGGATAAAAATTGGCGGGAAAAGATTGAATATCTCCGAGAGGGTTTTCCGGCCGAACGCTGGTGGTTCTGGTCAGACGATGATTGATTCCGGCACCCAGTACACTTTCCTAGTGGAAGAAGCTTATAATAAAGTCCGAGAGGAAATTGTTGAGTTAGTAGGTTCGAAATTGAAGAAGGGTTACGTTTATGGTGGTTCACTTGACATGTGCTTCGATACTATAAATTCCATACAAGTCGGACAATTAATAGGCGATATGACGTTAGAATTTGAAAATCAAGTCGAGATTATGATTAATAAAGAGAAAATATTGGATGATGTAGGTGGAGGAGTTCATTGTATGGGGATTGGACGATCAGATTCACTTGGAATAGCAAGTAATATTATTGGAAATTTTCATCAACAAAATTTATGGGTAGAATTTGATTTGAGTAATAGAAGAGTTGGTTTTGGGAAAGCAGAGTGTAAGTAGGGTATTAGAGTTGTGTAGTGAGTGTTTTGAGTACATATTTTTATGAAACTTTTTATATACGTGTACTCCCTCCGTTCCAATTTATGTGAACTAGTTTGACTGATACGGAGTTTAAGAAAAAACGAAGTCTTTTTGGAATGAATACCAAAAAGAAAATAAGTTTACATAAACTGAAACGGAGGGAGTATATGTTTGTCCGGAGGAGTTGTTGGAGGCTTGTGTTTTGTACATATAAAACATTTTCTTGGTCAAAGAGATGATGTTATAAAACATGTATGTACAACTATGTATAAAGTATTTTCTATTTTAATCTTCTTTCACACTATCGAATATTATTGGTAGGATTGAACTCTCTTGTTTTTTTTATTTATTAACGGTGGTATTCGAATAAGCTTGAACGTATTAAGATTATATGTTCAACCGTCGAAATCTATAACCTCTCGCTAGTCTAATCTAGCGTTTGGACATATATTTAAGTTAGCTTTGGAAGAAAAGTTTTTGAAGTGTTGAAAATTAATGTTCGAAAGTTGAAGTTGTGTTTGGACATGTATTTTATTTGAAAAAAAGTTGAAATTTTGTGAGTGGAAGAAAGAATTTCTTCGAAAAACTGCCATAAACGGGAACTTGAAATTTTTTGACAAAAAATAATCAAATTTCATAAAAAGAAATATTTCTTTTTTTTGAAAAATAAAGCTAAAATCTGTGGCCAAACGAGAGTTAAGTATCAGATAATTCTGCTTATTAAATTAAGTGCCCATTTGGACATAAAATTTGATGTAAGATTTTTCAAAAAAAATTTCACTTGTTTTACGAAATCATCGTTTGTTCATAAGATGCATTTTGTAAATTTGAAAAACTGCAAAAAACTGTTTTTCAAAATTTTCACTCAAATCATTCACAAAACTTCAAAAACAACCAAAAACTGAAATTTATGTCCAAATATAACTCAAAATTTCAAATACCATTTTCATTTGAAATTTCTTTTCTATGATTTTTAAGGATTTTACAATTCTTATGTCCAAACGCCTATTAAAATTAAGAATAAAAGAATTTTATTCATGTTATCACAACTCTCGATTGCGTTACTAGTCAATTTGATGATTGTGACAAGACGAGATAATTCAAATTCGTTAGTTAAAAGCTTAGAAACTATATATACTCTCCATATTCGTACCAATGCTATAGATATGGATGACTACACATGAACCTAATTAAAAGGACAAGAAAAAATAAACACGCTGAGGGAAAAAATTGTACATGTGTCCTTGTGCATTAATTAGTTTGCCGTGGCCAGTCACGTAAAGATTTTATTAATTGTTGGACAGACTTTAGACTTTAGTCGATAGTCGTACTAACCACTACTCCATAATTTTTACTGTAGTTTGAGGCTAGTAAAAGAAATTTAGCTGGCATTTGCGCATCAATTTAGTACCAGTTTGATCATAGATTTTGTTAAAATAAATTTAAGTTTTATTTGGCAAATATATGTTTGACCATATATTTTGTCTATAGTTTGATAAAATTCTAATTCCAAAACCAGTTCAATAGCTGGTTTTGGGCCAAATCCCTAATAATACACATGTTTTTCCAAATAAATTTGGAAAATATGTTTTAAAAACGTATGTCAAACGCATTTTTATCTTCAAGCCAAACTTTACCCAAATCAGATTTTTCAAAACAAATTTGCGAATCTATGGGCAAGCGCTAGCTTAGTTAAAATTTGAGGGAAAAAAATTTGAAGATGAAATGAAAAATAATTTTTGAAAGTTGAAATTGTTTTTCGACATGCATTTTACTTGAAAATTAATTGAGTTTGTTGAGTAAAAAAACTTAAAAACCTAGTCTAACTACTTTTTAAAAATTTGGAAAATACATTTTTAAATTTTTTCCTGAAATTGATATTTTTTATAACCAAGCAAATGTTTTCGAATTTTCTTTTTTAAAAAGTGGAAAAAAAAACTAATGCCAAACGGGATCTTACCATTGTAGAAATTTGTGGTGGTCAAATATTAGTGGCAAACCCAATTTTTTTAATAACTGAAATAAGTCTAACATATATGTCCACCTATCATTGTCATTTGTCAGCATAACCATAAAATGATCACTATAAAAATATAAATCGTTATTAAAATATTATAAAGTTGATGATTCCCGTCAAAAGTTTGATCGCCAGATTATTTCAATAGGAATCATATATATATATATATATATATATATATATATAATTTTCATCGGACAAAAATTGAATGAACCCCTTCCGTTCCTAACTCCGCCGGATAGACTCAACCAAAAAACAATGATTACATGCAAAATAATGGTAGGGTCTACCATATCGCAATTTGCATGCAACTAATTAGAATTAGAAGACTAGGGCTTTGGAGTCTTTTGCCGGCCTTTGTTAAAAGTGTATTCCCAACAGATTAAGACAATTTTAGGTGTTAATTGAAATCATTTAAATTAATCCCTCTTTCTATTTTTGTTTTCCTTTTGCACAACTCTATTTGTACTTGCGTCATTATGTCTCCAATAGTTTATTAGCGTCTAATTGCATTTAACCACGTTTAGAGAATGATCCCCTTTTGGGTTTAATTTTCACACTATACGTAATATTAAAAGATTTTTTTCTTTCTTAAATTATGTGCCCAATCATAAAACTGTAACGTAAGTTCTGTGTTCGACCGAACCTAGTAAGTTTATCATAAAGTCTATATATGTGTTACGAAAATCACCAAACACTACTATTTAACGACAAATAAATTTTGTAGTTAAACAGAAAATTTATCGCTAATGTCATTTAGCGATAGATTAGCGACAAATTATCAAGAAATTCTGCTAGCTACGAGCGATTTTGCGACAAATTAGCGACGGAATTCGTAACTAATTCCAATTTTGTGAAAATGCGCAATTTGAATTTAAGTTCAATTATTAACACTAAAAATTATATATATCGTAGAATTCAGAACTTATAAAGTTTAAATTCCACTGCTGATCGAAACGGGTAGAATAATATATTAATGTAAAAAAACAAATTAAATAGAAAAGGGAAAACCAGTTACCTAGGCTGGAAGGCAGTAGATATATAATATCGTGAATCCAACTTGTTCTTGTCTTGTCAAGCAATTAATTATTACTATTTTGGTCGGTACCTTAACTTCTCTTTATATTTGCCAACAAAATAAGGTTTTAGGTAATCAGTAAATTGTAGACTTAGAAGAAACTTCTTAGCTGTAAAAACATATGCGTCTAAGAAAAAAACAAATATTACTGTCATATATACTTGAGAGAAACTTCTTAGCTGTAAAAACACAGTAAAAACAAAAAGTTTTATTTTTCCAGTTTTTCATCAAGTGATCTGTATCCGCGTTAATTAGGAATACGATTAATTCGGATTCGTGTTGCGTAAGGCTTATTAAAGAGAAAACGCTTCGTGTGCGAAACTTTTGATTAAGGAAAAAGGGATCATATTCATCTCACTATAACTTTTGATAGTGAAAAAATATATAATTACTATCAACAATTAATAATAGTAGCAAATTCAGCAAAATTCTACATGCGGGATCTAAGAAAAATAATATATACGTAAATTTTACCCCGACTTTCGGGAAAATAGAATAAGATCACATCATTAAATATATTTGGTCTTGATTCTTTAGCAACTTGACTTCTCAACTAGAAGAATATCTTAATTATTCTTTTCTTTTTAATTTGTTATAATTGACAAAACATTTGAAAAAAAAATTCTTTCCTTCTTTGAGGTGGAAATTTATTTTGTTCTTTTCTTACTATTACTGATCCTTTGATCTTTAATAAAGGAGTGTATTTTACTGTGGAAAATAAGAGAATTGAAAGTGACAAATTTAGACGTTCGATGAGGTTTCATAGAGACTCTTTAAATTATCTTTTTCACGTGCCAAGAAAAGTACAATTTCAATAGTTTTACTAATAGTCAGAGGCGAATTCAGGATTTAAATTCTAAGGGTTTAACTATAAAGTTTTAAGTATTGAATTCATTATATTTTTAAAGTTATGTGTTCATATTTATTACTTTTACAATTTTAAGGAATTTTCACATAAAATTTTATTTCGCGTCAAAAGTTATGGGTTTAATTAAACCCGCCGCTAACCCTCTACATCCGCCTGCTAATAGTGTAGTCTTGAAATCTAAATGACGTGTAACAACATTGCTATAGAATAATCATTGACTATAAAAGCCCGTTTTGTGTAGAACTAATTTTTATGCTATGCTATAATATATGTTATCTACAACAACACTTTGTTATAACGTCCAAAAAAATCCGAAAAAAATGAGGTTGTTATAAGGAGGTTTGACTCATATAAAAAAGGATAATGATATATTTTAATAATAGTTTTACCGTTTCTAATTGATTTCTAGTTGTTTTTTATACTTGTTATATAGTTGACTCTTACCCAATCTTTTGTTAGTTTATTTATTATAGAGAGGTACTCAAAAAAGAATAGTTGGTGGATGAGATTGCTTTCATTAATCAGAGGTTTCGGATACGAGTCATGTGTATAGAAAAGTTCTTGGTAGGGAGCGCTTTCTCTTGAGTGGGCCTTACGCGACGCGAATCCAGATATAATCAGGCTCCAATACGAGTACTAAATACCGAGTGAAAAACCAAAAAAAATTTAGACAATCTTTTGTTACTTTGTTTTGAAAATGTCAAAAGAAATGAATAAAGCATCACGAGACTTAAATTTGGAGGAGCAAGACATTAGCTGGTACCAAACCTAAACGATAAATGGTAGCTAGTGTAAATACAGAGAAGCCAACGATAGATAAAGAAAAATGAAATGAAATTTAAGAGGAAACAGCTGGCTATAGCTATAAAGATAAAAGAAATAGGGTTTAGGTTCAAAGTTGTCCCATGACTTTGGTTCAGTAGTAAGAACGTATCGCATGATGTGTGCGCTAAACGCAAGACGAACGTTGTAATTAGTTGGAGCTTTACCATGCACAGAAACCTAATTTTAAGTCGAGAAAGATGGACGAGTAAATTTATTATCCATTAAGTTACGCAACAGTATAACTAGGGGTGTTCGTGGTTCGGTTTGGATCGGTTTTTTCCTAAAAAGAAACCAAATCAAGTAAGCCGGTTTTTTAAATATTAGAATCAAACTAAACCAATTAAGTCAGTTTTTTCTCGATCCGATTTATGTCGGTTTTTCGTTTTTTCCGGTTATTTGTCTGTTTTTTCTTAAATATATGACATACACTACCAAATACATATTCTGGCGACCACATTTTCAACGTGACACTATCAAATCAATTGTTCTTTGAAGAATTTATTATTTGCTAAAATATATTGATGATAATTGAATCAAATAGTGATAATAATTTAAGGACTCAATTAAAATATTTTTTTTAACATGAAATAGATTCTTACACGTAACAAAAGAAAACTACCCACCAAACTAGAATATAAAGGTAAATAACTGTGCTAAAAGTGCAAACGATTGACATTCACCATAAATTTTTTGAAACTTTGTATAAATATATATATATATATAGGTGTAATAATAAATTTGAAATAGTTACTTCTATAGTCGGTTTAGTTCGGTTATTTTTTGATTAAAATCAAAATCAAACCAAATTTGATCGGTTTTTAAAATTCAAAATCGAAACCAAACAAAACAAAAAAGTATCGGTTTTTTTAATCGGTTTAGTTTGGTTTTCAATTTGGTTCGATTTTTTGGATTTTTATGAACACCCCTAAGTATAACACCGACTTTTCGATATTTTTTAATTATTAAAAAAAAAAAAAAGGTGATTGAGAGATCGTTTTCAAAGTTTTGATTTTAGCAATGTTTGCCAACTGTAGTTTACACGCACGCTTGGAGAATCTTACTTTAATTAAATGAAAAAGGAGTAATAAATAATAGAAAAAAATATTTTTGTCTGCTATGAACAAACGCCCACGACTTTTGACTCGATATCTTCACCAAATTTTGGTCCCCCTACCCCTACCCAACCACTCCATACTTATTTAAATATTTTTTTTCCTTTTGTTTTTTTCTACTAAAAAAATATGTAATTAAGTCAACTCACATATATGCGGATTCAAAATTTAAAGTCGATGAATATAGATACGAACGCATACAAATGATGCAAGAAAATTTTATTTTAATTATTGATTTTTATCCGAAAGTAATCGTCAATTTGATTCATTTGGATCTTCATTTTTATGATTATCTTTATTGATTTTGACGATTAAATCTCTTAATGAATGAAAAATGAATACTTTGAAGAAGGAGCAACCACTAGCATTAAGGCAAAAGGGACGGCACCCGCTAGTGGCGGAACTATATTCGTCGAAAAGTTATATTGTGCAAATAAAATAAAAAATACTTTTTTAGTTATATGTGAGCTTTTAAATCCCATCGACATAAAGAAAAAATCAAGTATAGTAGCAAAGAGGATACAAAATTGCTTTAGGTCATAGGTTTCAAACTATGACATCTTAAAAATTATTTTGAATTCATTTATATAAATTCCTGATTCCGCCAATATTGATGTGACCCATCACCACGTCCAATTCAGGAGTGAAATCAAGGCATTTTACAAGTTTTGCGCGTTGCAAAATAAAATTTAACTCTAACTTACTAATAGTAGTTACTTACATTATTTTCTCAGTTATTAATCTAAACTTTTAATATTTTTAGCTCGCGCTAGAAACTATTAACATTCGATAGCTGAAAAAGTATATAAAATTTGTATATAACATACAGAATGTATATATACACAAAAAAAAAATATTTTTTTTCCTGTTATTATTTTGAGAGCGACTATACAATATATTTTTCCATTAATTAATTAATTAATTAATTAATCTACTTGTCAATTGTAGATGGTTATTTAAATAACCTGAGTGTAACATATTTCAGTCAATGCAAAAATTCCAAAATCTGTTAGAATTAATAAAATCTGTTAGAAAATTGGGGCTTTTTTTGTGTTTTATATGCTGAATTCAAACTAAAATTTTCTGAGCTCCAATGTTTTTTCAAAATCGACGGCAAATTTTGTTGTTACATGGTGCTGTTCCCCATTTGCTCCACTGAGTTAATCCCCAGGCACTTTTCCCCCTATTTCAATACTATATTTTCCCTTTATTGGGACAATTCTTGTGCAGTGTGCACTACTTTCTGATATCTGAATTTTATTTAAAATTTCTAAGAGAATATAATATAGTGGATTCTTTGGCTTATTATTAGTCTATGGGACCAGTTTCACTAGACCTTGGCAGTTGCTATCCATTTTAGACTTGAAAATAGTGACATTCTACAATTTTTTTTATTTTTATTTTTGATAATAATAGTGTCCCGATCAACTTGATCATACCTCGATTAATTTCATACAATAACTTTCAATTAATATTTGGACAGATGAGAAGAAATTACCGACTTTCTCTATTCAATTTATGTAACCTATTTTACTGGCATAAAGTTCAAAAAAAGGAGAGAAATTAAAAAATAGACAAATTTATAAATGATCATTTAAAAATAGTCACAATTTCAAAAGTAATTAAAATTTAGCCACTTTTCATGTAAAGATAATTCTGAACGAAAAAACTGTTCACAACTCAGAAAATACTCCAGCATAATTTAATACACTGGAGTTCCGGTATAATATACCGGTCTAGCATAATATGCTGGAGTTTCGGTATAATATACCGGTCCATCATAATATGTTGGAAATTCACACACAAGTTCTCCAATCTCCAGTATATTATACTGAAACTTTTCGCGTGTTGGTGTTCCAGCATAATATGCTGGAAGTTCATACACACATGCACCGATCTCCAGCATATTATGCTGGAACTTTTCGTGTTGCAAAATAGTGACTATTTTTCAATGACTTTGCAAACGTTGGCTATTTTTGAATGACCAGTCCGAAAACTGGCTAGCCCATGCTATTTTTACAACAACAAAAAAAAGACTTTTGAACTTGTGGAATAAAATAAGGCACATATATTTGATGTGTCTATAAATCACCCTATAAAGGTAAATTATTTTCAAACATGAAAAAGAGTCATTCTTTTTAGCATGAATTAAAATGAAAATAAATTCACATAAATTAAAATAGAGAGAGTAATATTTTTGTCTTTGTCGAGATTCGACCCTGAGACCTCATGATTCTCAACCAACTTCATTTAAGTACATTCTCTTATAATGTTTTTGCTGGGAAAATAGTGACATTCTCTTATATTTTTATTTTCCCATTATCAATTGCAACAGTAAAAATGAGAATTATCAAATAGTGCAAAATTAGAAAACAATGCAGAAGCTCCATTTTACAGCAAGTGAAAAAGTGCGGTAAATTGATGACATATGAAGCAAATAAAATAATTTTTTGACTTCTATGGGCGGGAAATTGAATTAGGTGACGATTTTATGAACATTTTCTTTAAATTGCATAAGGGGACGAGGAACGGCCGAACCACGAAGGTAGACAATAAGAGTTGAACCGGCACGTATCGTATAAGAAACTCCCGCAACTACACTAGTATATGCGCAAGGACTTAATAAAAATTACTTACTAAAGGATCATGAATTAGTCCATTAGTAAAATAGGTACTTGCACTTATTTTTTGTGCCAAAGAAATAGGGAAAATACCATATATATATATATATATATATATATATATCTTATTACAAAAATTTATCAACTCATAAAATATTACTAATATTAGCCAATTAGTTATTTGCAACAAAAAATATCAAATTTTTACTTTCTTTTAAGTGAATATTATTAGAATAGATTGGGTACATCTTAATGGCTTGAATCTCAGTTTTTGGGTGATATGATAGAGTTTTGAGGTGGTTTGAATTGAAAATTCGAAGTAGAAGGTGAACATGAAAAAAATGATAGGTGTATCACAGATGTATCAAATGTGTATTACATGTATATCCATATATACCTGCGTGTGAGATATATGCATGATACATGTTTGATACAGGTGTCGCAGAAGAATTTTTTGAACTCGATTTTAACTACGAATTTTGATACCAAATCGGTCCGAATCACTTTTCCTTAAATTTTGTATATTGATCCATCTATATATTTTCAATGAATCTCAACCATACCCATTGAAAAAAAGTCTTTTTTTGCTTAGATTTTTGGAATCTTGTATATATATATATATATATATTTTTTTTTTTGTATTTTATCACTTTATTTGCTACCTCATCCGTAAAAATTCCTTTCCGTCTTGCATCTAATATTGCTAATCACGCTTGAAAATATGGAAGAAGAACTGTGTATGATTCTTGGAGAGAAAGAACCTTAATTCTTTGGGTTTCCAATTTTTATTTGTTTGGCTAGTTTTGGTAAGTCTATGATTAATGGCTAGAGGATGGTATGTCGGGAATATTTTGGGACTTTTCTATAAGATTCCCAAAGAAATATTATACTACTTAATATGAATTAGCACAAAGTTGGGTGCTTATATAAGGCACTTATAGTTGTATTAATATTACATGATGTAATACGTCTACCTGAGACAAAGAAAAGAACTACAAAATGTTGATACTAGTAGTATTGAGCATCTTACACCTGGTTTACTACTTCAACTTTTTAATGCACACAGAAACACGTTAAGCCGAAGGTCTATTGAAAATCAGTGGTAGATTCAGAATTTTGTATAAGCGGATTCAATCTTAGAAGTATATAACTTTAGTCGTAAAATAATAGTTGTCAAGTGAGTTCAAATAAATATTTATACAAAATCTACACAGTTTTAATCATAATTTATACATATACACAATATTAGTTTTTGAAGCGGGTTCAGTTGAACCCGCTGGCCACCACTTGGGTCCGCCGTTGTTGGAAACAACCTCTCTATCTCTATAAGGTAGGGGTACAGTCTACGTACACGCTACCCTCCCCAGACCCAATGTACGGGAATACGCTGGATTTGTTGTTGTTTTGTATCATTGACATAAGAACTTGAAAGATAAGTGCACATTAGTAATTGAAGAAAGTAAATTGGAAGTTGAAAAGATTCAGATTAGTCATTTAGTATCCTCAATAGAGCTATAATTTGTAAAATTCTTATACACTGGCCTCATTGGTAGAAAGAAAAATCCCATTTTCAGGACCAACAATTCCAGCAACATCATCTATGTCAAAGATAAAGTTCTTTCTTTTCTGTTTTCTCACCTATCAGTTTATTTTGTGCTATCACAGTGAACAATCACCGGCAATTTTTGCCGGTTGGACTATGTTTTCTTAGGAGAAACTGATTAAAACACCTTAGCTCTCAAGGCTAGAGTGTAAGCGACACGATGTTGAGAGCTTGTTGTAGGGATTTCGTGGTTTTGAATCCTCACAATATGGTGCACCGGTTCAGGCCAACAGATGTGAAAAGCTTTCTCAATTGGGACAAAATACCTGAGCGAGGTGGAGGCGCTGTTGTCTGTTGAGTTCTCTCTTCATGGCCGTCTAAATTGTCAAGATCGTCTTTCTCAAGATTTTCACCTGTAACCTCATCCCCTCCGTCATTAGTCCCGACTTCTGCGATCTCACCAGGTCTTTTGTCAAACAGTCCCTTAAATTGCTTACGAACCTTCCTCTCGATTTCCTGTTTGTCCAAATGATTGGAAATTAGAATCAGAAACTTAAAATGTATAATAAGTGTGTGGATAGTATGAAAAACTAACCTGCTCTTCTTTTTTCAGTTTTAAAAGAGCTGCCTTAGCACTCGCCTCAGATGACTTGTCGATGCTCATCATCTACAAGCATTGCACGCGTAACTTAGAACAATGTCTCAGCATCCAATTTCAGTATAATATTTAACTCTATCCAGGAGGTCACGGGTTCGAGCCGTGGAAACAGCTTCCTGCAGAAACGCAGGGTAAGGCTGCGTACGATAGATCCTTGTGGTCTGGCCCTTCCCGGACCCCGCGCATAGCGGGAGCTTAGTACACCGGGCTGCCCTTTTTTTTTAATCTTAAAATAAGCCAGGAGCGCTTAACTACTCTAAATGTGGCACTGAAACCTCTTCGCCTTTGATCTATTCAGCCCCTAAACTTCGAAGACCTCATTAAATGTTCTTACAATAACATTCAAAAGTGACACACATCACTCTGTATTTGCTAGTCATTTCGGCTGATGTTGATGACAAGACTAAGGGGATGAAGTTCATGTTACTCAGTATTGGTTAGTCATTGCACCCAATATTGATGATAGAGACTTGAGGGGAGTGACATTCCGTGTTAGTTATTCCAAAACCTCGGAAAAGACTTCCGAAATCTGTATTTTAAGACTATCTAATTAACATTTTTGCAATTGTTTACGGCATTTCTCACCAAATGACGGCGGAAGCCTGGAAGGACCTAGACCACCTGAAAGGTTAGGAACTATAATACGGTCAACAGGGTAAGTTTTCTGTTCGTAAAATTCCAAATGCCCCAGTACCTTTTGCCTAATAGCCTAAATACAAGAAGAAGAAAAACTACCTTATTAAAATCAGCTCTTGCTTCATCGAAATCTCCAGAAGCCATGTAGGCCATTCCACGTCGATACAGAGCTTTCACGTGAACAGGATTTGCGTCTAACACCTACACAATACCATCAGAAACAAGTCTAGCTAGATTCGAAAAAGAGAGGCCTGCATATATGCCAGCTAGCACAAAGTTCGAGAGTCACCTTATTGCACGCCTCGATTGACTTCTTATGCTCTCCCAGTTTCAGAAAGCAGGCAGCAACATTAAGATGCAACAAATTCTTTGTACATTCACAAGGGAAAAAAATCCTTTAAGAAGTCGGAAATTGACAGAAAGGAAATAATCAATCATTTTGATTGTAATGAAGGCAAATTTTTCCTCTTTTTTCGAAAAAGTAATAATAATACAATCAAACCTCTCTATAACAACCTTGTTTGTTCCGATATTTTTTGGCTGCTATAGTGAAGTGTTGTTACAGAGGACACATATGTAACATAATAAAAACATCAATTCCGAGAAAAACTTGGGTTTTAAGCGAATGATTGTTATATAGGGATGCTGTTATAGAGAAGTCTTGACACTAAAAATCCTATTATTGATAATTAATAATAATAATAATAATAATAATAATAATAATAATAATAATAATAATAATAATAATAATAATAATAATAATAATAATAATAATAATAATAATAATAATAATAATAATAATAATAATAATAATAATAATAATAATAATAATAATATAATCTGTTCTGCGAACAAAATTACCCTAGTGTTCGAAAACTCCTTTCCCTCCTCGTCATCTTGAGGATGAACATGATTAAACTCACGAAGCACCTGTAAGAAAAATACAAGTTCAAAATTCATCCCTTAAGTTTAGAACTCCTCATTGATCCAAATAGAAATGCCGCATAAAATGGAATATCTAACTTTATGGGACCCTTGTTTCTCATAAATGTGAAGTAGTTTTGAGGAATCAATAGCTAGCAACGTCTTTAATTTCAAATAGATATTTATAATACGGAAAATTCCAAGGTTCTTGATTGCTTTGAAATATAGATCAAAACACAATGGAATGGAGGAATCAATCAGAATCTAACACAGGCAGTCCTTAAGTAACAAAATTCTGGCGATTATGATTAATAGAAAACCAAATAACTCGAAAACTTATTTAGTAGCAACAAACAGTTCACTAGAGCTCTTTTGCTTGAACAAGGTATATGTAGTCAATTAGATCAAAATGCTAACAGTACAAAAAACCAACATTAAGTCACATTATTAAGCCCTCCTAAAAGCTAAGTTGCTCCGACACAGGTGCGGGTGTCTAACACGGGTGCGGATCTAGAGGTCGGATCCTTCAAGATGTAAATTCTAAGATTCAGGGATACAGGTTCTAGAATGGATACGGGTGCGGTGATCATGTAAAAATAATTCAAAAAAAATAAAAATATCTTTAAATTTTGAGAAATTTTGTGGAATACTTTCATATAGCTTGTAAAGTGTGGATATCTTTTTTATTCTCAAGTTGTAGATAAGTAAATAATTGATTTCCTAGATAAGGTATGGTATTTTCTTCAAATTTACCCTATTTTTTGTTCTGATTTGGGGAATCAAATTGTATCTCGTCTCGAATCTTTCTATCCGTCGTGGTCAAAGTATCCAAAATTGTTTGACCAGATCCGGTATGGATCTCATACCCACACCCATACTAGTGTCGTGTCGACACGAGTGCGGCACCTAAACTGCCATGTCGGAGCAACTTAGCCTAGAAGTAAGTGACAATAGAATGTAATAGAGCTCCAATTCAACTAGTGTAAAAGAACAATCAATTTGAACACTGATCCCAACTGAAGTTAATCCGAGAGTTGGAGGAGAAAAACACCGAAACAACTTCTGGTCAAGAAGAAAACAAAAGAAAGGAAAAAGAACAAGAAAAGAGAAGAGAGCACTTGCCTTCTCATACTTTGCTTTCGCTAGTTCAAATTTCTCTTCCTTGAAAAGCCTGTTACCCTGAAAAGGAACATGTCGTAGCAAACGACTTCCCTTAGAATGGCATACCAGCTCTGTATTAACCAACTTATATCCAAGTACGACAGACTAAACTGGGAACTAAACTACGGTGTTTCCAACTACAAAAGCAAACTTTCTTAAAGGATCAAATATATCCAGATTACAGGTTAAAAGTTGAGGCCCTAAACCTAGTCCCAAGCATCCAGATTAATATTAGGACAAAGCGCCCGTTTATTAAACGGATGCATATACCAACCATAATCCAAGCTATAGACATGTATGATGTATCTACCGTGGAAACTCAATAATCATTTTAAAAGCAGCAGAAAATCTGTATTAATCAAAGTTTCTGCAAACACACACTTGATACATACCGTGCCTTTGATCTTCTCTACATCTTCCATAATTTCTCTGAAACTGAAACCAGTCCAGTCCTGCAATTTGGCGTGGAGAGCACAAGCATTCAGTCCTATGAATCAGCAGTGCGTGCAGATTCTTTCCTCTTCTCTCACCTTATCATATTACTATCTTATACATAGCCTCTATTGGTAGTTTTACCTTCGGCGTGTTAAAGTCAAGAAGCTCAATTTCCCACTGCACGTAAGCACCTTCAGGCACATTAGCTGGCCTGAGCACATGAAAAATAGATTATAAAATGCTAAAATTAGTGGGAATTCTCATCAGAAAAGACGTGTTCGTGATGATCAGAATTCAAATCGAGAGCACCAAGAAAAGGCAAAAGTACAAGCCCAAGTTTTCTACCTCCTAACCTTTCAAATTTGTCATAAGCATAATCAGGCGGGCATGTTACGAGAGCTATCTCTCCAGGCAACATCAAACGAACACACATTTCAAACCCTTGAGGTACCTAGATGTTGATAATAAAGAACTTAGTCATACAAACTGAAAGAACTAAAATCAAAAGAATGTTTAACTCCTAGATAGAGTATCCTTGTAAGCAAGCTATACTGACAATACAACAACAACAACAACAACAATCCAGTATAATCCACTAGTGGGGTCTGGGGAGCGTAGTGTGTACGCAGACCTTACCCTACCCTGGGGTAGAGACGTTGTTTCCAATAGACCCTCGGCATCCTTCCCTCCAAGAACTCCCCACCTTGCTCTTGGGGTGACTCGAACTCACAACCTCTTGGTTGGAAGTGGAGGGTGCTTACCATCAGAGCAACCCACCTTGTCCAAGCTATACTGACAATGGTGAAATAAAAAGATAAACAAAAACAAGGAATAGATCATGTTATGAGGTCAAATGACTTACAAGCCCTTCTCCAGAGCTGAACTCCAAAGGCTGACCATTGTTATCGAATTTTGTATCGTAGAACACTGTCTTTTCTTCATTAAGAAGCAAGCCTTTGTAGTGTACACGCAGTAGACTGTCTTGCAGAGGGCAATCCATCGGAAATTCACCTAATCATTTCACAAAAGTGCGAATGTTTTTTTCAGTTAATATTAACCCTACCGTATAAAAGCAACAGGTGTACATGGCATTGGAATCAAAAGGACATCCAACACCTCCATCAAATAGGAACATCGTAAATACAAGAGTGAAAACAATACCAAACTGTCGACTGCATACAGAAATAACAACAACAACAACTCAGTATAATCCCACTAGTGGGGTCTGGGGAGGGTAGTGTGTACGCAGACGTTACCCCTACCTGGGGTAGAGAGGTTGTTTCCAATAGACCCTCGGCATCCTTCCCTCCAAGAACTCCCCACCTTGCTCTTGGGGTGACTCGAACTCACAACCTCTTGGTTGGAAGTGGAGGCTGCTTACCATCAGCAACCCACCTTGTCGACTCCATACAGAAACCAAGCAAAACTATTATCATATCTTACCATGAATACAGTTAATATCCTATAATAAAGTCCATAAAAGAACAACCTTGGTGCCTAAATAAGAACGTTTACACCTAGATTAGTCATAGTCCTTTTGTCTGTCAGTAAGTGTTGGCCACTAATTAAGGAGTCGTAGGATAGATTAGCGGTTGTCAGACACTATAGTAGATAAGTTATAAGTATCATGCAATATAATCTAAAATAAGATGGACCAAAAGGAGTAGGAAAACTCTTGCTGGGTTTTGTAAATCAACATCCAAGTGTTTTCACCTCACTGGACATATATTCCTCCCAATCATTAAGATAATTGTCGTCTTAAAAGAATTGGCAAATTTGAGGTTACGTCAGATTCAATTGTATTTACCCAAAGGGAAATAATTAAGCAAATGCTGTAAGTAAATAAATGTGCTATAGTTTCTCAAAATAGTCATATCATAAACTATGTTGCTCGGACTCTCCGAAAATGTTGCCGGGTGCGTGTCGGATCCTCCAAAAAATAGTGTATTTTTGGAGGATCCGACACGGGTGCGGCATCATTTTGAAGAGTCCGCGCAACATAGATCATAAATACTGCAGTTTAACAGTTGAGAAAGATAACCAATTCATGAAAAGGACATAAATTTAGGGAAGTAACGCCGTGTGAAACAAGGGAAAAAGATGAATCACCATGTGGATAACAAATAGACCGTACTGTAGGTCTCAGATAGGCTGTTTGATTCTGATATCAATAATATTAAAAACCAAAAACAGAATAGCTCAATTGTCTTATGTCACTCGGATATATTATACAGTACTTGACAGATCAAAGTGATGAGGGGTGCTGAAGAGGTAACAATATATAAGCTCAAAGACGCGTGTGGAACTTAAGTCTCAACGGTACCTCTTCCATCACGAATTCGGCGTTTTATGAGGCGTCCATCGCCAAGCACATCTCGCACCTGCGTCAACAATACCCGCATTTAGATTTTCAAAGCAGAAAAACAGTAAAAGATAAATCGAGCAGACTTCTTCCTTGCCCATAAAATGTAAATCGCACTGAAGTTAAAAGTCTGCGCCACTATTCCAAATTAATAAGCAAACGCATAAACCACAATCAACCAAACAAATCATGCATCAATCCCAATCAGTTCAACTCATCCATACAAATCTCATATATTCATTCTCGCTTTATTCAGACCTGTTTCGTTCCAACACTAAGTAATTTGTTTCTTACAGGAACTAGGAGTTCATTAATACTATATGTTCTCTGGATCACTCACTTATCCTTAGACATATTCCAACTAGAATGAAAAAGACGCCTGATTAAGGCCAGATCTAATCCAAGTGTAATAATAACAATGTTGTCAAAGGCGCGCTTAAGCCCTGAAGCGAGGCTCAAAACACGTTGAGCTTCGCCTCGCTTTGTGGGCGCTTTAGTGTCGCAACAAAGCTCTAACACATACTTTCCTAGCTAATGAGTATAATCCTGAAAAGTGGACCTTAAACAATTGATATTTCACTTTATCATGAATTTTTTTTCAATTTCTTTGTGCATATATTTGTTATTCATGCTTATAATGATTATTCTTAGACTACTATGCATATTTCTACTTTTTCTCCCATTGCGCCTTTTTTCATTAAAGCCCACGCTTTATTTGCGCTTTGCGCTTAAAGGCCCAACGGACCTTAGAGCGTTTTTGCGCTTTTCGCCTTTGACAACACTGCTAAGACTTAATTCCAACTAGTTGATATCACATACATGGATCTTTGCTTTCATTGTATTTTTTCTCTGGTTAACTTTACCCATCATTCCACAAATGAGTCACTATCCCCAAGAGGCCGAAAAATCTGAAACAAATATGAGAAACCAAAATTACACTAATTTGTGCTCCATGGAACCTACACACCACACCAGTGCTCTGAAGAAACAAGTTCCTTTCTTTGGCCTCAAACATATTAGTCAACAACGGATACACATAGACGCTATGTTTACACTTGTGGTTATCTTTGCACACATCCTTATGAAAGTGGAATTCAAGCATGAGATTATAAAATACCTCCACCAATAGAGAAATTTTAAATTATATCAAGCACAAGGCAAAAGATCATGATTACATTCAGAGGAATACACCAAATTATAGTGGCAAGGCTGAACAAACACCAAATTGAAAGACTGAATTCTTAAACATGTAACTGCGAGTTACTGAGGCGGGGTTGGATAGGGGGTACTAGAGCTTTTCTTACTTCATTCCCGGGGCGAGGCGGGGTTGGATAGGGTTGATCTTAGATGGCTTGCGGGTTTTATTGAGCCCTCACTATACTTGCCGTTTATCTTAGCTCCGGACGGTAGATTCTGGCTAATATTATTGCATGCCATTTATTTTATGGTTTTTATGCTTATGTTACTATTTCTACGATTTCTGCTGAAGTTACTAATGAATTGTATTTTCCTGTTTTTATTTCCGTCTTCCTGAGCCGAGGGTCTATTGGAAACAACCTCCCTGCCCTATCGGAGTAGGGGTAAGGTCTGCATACGCATTACCCTCCCCAGACTCCACTTTGTGGGACTTTACTGGGTAGTTGTTGTGTTATTGTTGTTGTAACTGCGAGTTACTGAGAGAAATGGAAATATCATTGAAGACCTATGTTACACTGACTTGAGTATCGGTATGTATCAGGGTATAGGTTACAGGTGTGTATACAACACCTACATGTCCAAATATTAGGAAGTCTTACTGTAGCTTTAAGGATCTGTCAAGTACCCATACCGATGTGATATCTGCTCAAAACGGGTAGGTATTTCATTTATAATATAGTGAATGAAAGTTGAAGATGAAGAACACAAAAAATATAGATAAAAGAATATGTTCCGCGATAGAAAGAAGCACCTTTGGAATAATCAAGATATACAACATCTACCTGAACAAAATGGACAAGTTCAACCTCGAAATGGACTTCGTCAACACCTTCTACCACAGGCATTAGAGGTGATTCTGTATAATATTGACTTTTAACGTAAATCACTGCTTTCTCTCCACGTGACATGGTCCCCATTCCCAGTTCGAGACCTTTGGGTACCTAAAGTTGGTGAAAATAGAACCCAAGATTAGATAATAGATAGTTAGATACACATTTGCGGTCAATATAAAAGGAGAATTCAAACCCTGGACAGCAAGATTAAGGAGTTTGGCATATGAACTCAATTTAAAATGAAACTACAATACTAGTATTAGATAGTAGCTTTTTCATTAAAGAGGGGAAAAAGCGAATAGACAAGGGATAAGCTAGTGTACTAAATACTGGAGCAAGAATCAGTGATCAAGAAGGTATAGCAAAAGTTCACAAGGTATTAGCGAACCTCAGATTTACCAAATGTGAAGAAATATGGTTCATCCTGAGTCCGCGATTGAATCACTTTACCATCCCCCGACTTTGCGGAAATCCTAGAATAAATAATAATTCAGATTATACACATCTGAGTGACATTTAAGGACGACTCAGATATTCACAACTATCAGTGCAACATCTTTAGGAATTAGCTGCCGTAGGAGAAATAAGAGTTTCTACCAAGCTTTTACTTCGTAAGGTTCCCGAGGTGTTTCCCAGCTTTGTCCTTCTTCTATAACCTGTTTAGTAATGAAAAGAAACAGTTAGAAACAATCATTTTACTTATTCCATCTAATACACATAAGTTCAATATGCTATTACACTGATAACCAGCTTCGAATAAAAACACCAGATTGTGATGGAGACTCAGACAAACACACATACGCACACTTGCACATATTTTACCCATGCGTTCAAATAGGTTGATGTGGTGCAGGGTGGATAAAGTAAAAATATTCTTAATACCTTCTTTAGGACTCCAAGATCAGCAGTTATCACCTGAGAATTAAAAAAACAACTGTTTGAGATACATCTTACCATCAATGAAACCACCAAAATTTCTTAAAAAGAGGATTAGTAAGGTAAGAATTCAAAGGTCCGCGAGAAAAGTTCTCGACAACTTTGGGAAATCTGGTACTGATCTGAAAAGGAAAGAAAATTACAACAAATGCATATACAAGAAACAAGATAAAAGGAAAGAACCCAAAATGATAGAAACTTCCTTAAGTTGGTAACGGGCAGTTCTTTTTACGTTCCTTCAACCCTTGTCATTCTCCAAATTGAAGAAATATCGACAATCTAAATAGTCAGCTATAGGTGTCCAAGCAGTCCATGCTTAGTATGTAAAGTGTACAACCCTAGTATTCATATTTTTTTAATGCCTCCACCTTCTCTTTGTTCCTACATGTTTCTAATAAAAATAGGACAACCATCGTTGTGATACTTAAGATATAGAATAGCAAACTAAGGGGCAAAATAAATGATATCAAGAGTTGCCATAGTCGGGAATAAACATCAGTTCATACAGCTCCAACAAGGCTATGAAGGCACCAACTCATATGAGCAATTACAACAACAACAAACCCAGTATGGTGGGTATGTTCCCATAAGGTGGGGTCTGGGGAGGGTAGTCTGTACGCAAACCTTACCCCTACCTAACCGGTAGAGAGGATGTTTCCGGTAGACCCCCGGCTCAGGAAGGGTAGTAAGAAGAAGTGAAAAGCAAGAAAGAAAGAAAGAGGGAAGAGAAAAGAAAAAGGGAGAGATAAAGGATAAGTAGTACCAAATACTAGCAACAAGGAATACAATACTTGCGGCGAACAAAACCACATAACGTAATAAAAATCTAAGAGGGAACAAATTGGTCTTTTCATTAACATTATATAGGATTTACGAACATTCTTGCCTTGACTTTGGAGAATTCAATCAGCTCAATCTCAAAATGAAGCTCAGAATCCTTAGGAAAGTTATCTGGAACTGCAACTGGGCAATCCTCCTCTCCATAGTGCATTTCAGGTTTCATTTTAAACTGCGATAACACGAGCCACACTTAAAGTGAGCTAGGAATATGTTTAATCATATCATCCATGCAAAGGTGTAAGAACAAAGGGAAAATGACTTCACAAGCTCATATTAAGGGCATATACAAAGCAGGTTGAGCTGGCAACTACATTTTAACTTAGATCGGAGATTATTTTATCAACTTCATCCCATTTAACAGTATCCAAAATCTTAGTTGAATAAAAAAAAAATGTATGCAAAATATTGGAGATGTATCATATTCTGAAGAGGTTACTAAACAAGTAGATTTAACCGCTGCTATAGTGCTGTCAACAGAAAATTAAGGTTTAACTGATTCACTACATCTTGTTTGAGGAGATTAATTTACCATTGAAGTGTTTTGCACTTATACTTCTGTCCGGGTAGTATCACTAAATATTCGTTCTGGTTTTTATTTTTCGGGG
>ML276153.1:0-24405 GCA_005239495.1 Nicotiana undulata
AAAACCAAA
Source organism: Nicotiana undulata (assembly GCA_005239495.1). Classification (NCBI taxonomy): domain Eukaryota; kingdom Viridiplantae; phylum Streptophyta; class Magnoliopsida; order Solanales; family Solanaceae; genus Nicotiana; species Nicotiana undulata. Next base: position 10 of record ML276153.1, read on the forward strand.
TTAATCAAACTTAAGAACTTTGAAATTCTAGAATTCACTTCAACGCACTGAACCAGCCTAAATCACTCGGAATGACTTCAAATTTTGCATATAAGTTATAAATGATACAACGGAACTATTCCCGATCTCGGAATTTCATTCGGACCTCGGGAACATAAAATCACCTCTCGAGCCAAATTTCAAATTCTTTAGAAACCCCACAAGTTCATTAACTCTATTTTTCCTCATTTGGATCCGAAACCAATCAAATCAAGNCCTACAGACCCTCCGGGACGGTCACATCACGAGTCCGGATCCGTTTAACAAAAATGTTGACCAAAGTCAACTTTATTCAATTATTCAATTCAAAAATCCCATTTTTATCAAATTTTCACATGGAAGCTTCCCGGCTACCTGCCCGGGCTGCGCACGCATATCGAGGTGAGATTAACGGAGGCTTTCGAGGTCTCGGAACACAGATTTAGCTGGAATTACTTAGGATGACCTTTTGGGTCATCACACTGCTTATCTGCTAAAATTCCTTTATTTTGTTTACATATGTGTGTTTAGACTGCTTATCTGTTAAATGACTAATTCACAAAGTAAGTTTGGCCGGGACCCACCATTGTGGACCTCGAGGGGTGCCTAACACCTTCCCCTCAAGGTAATTTCAAGCCCTTACCCAATCCCTGGTAACACAAACCGGTTTTATGAGTTACTTGCAATAGGTTCCGTAACACACCTTAATCCGTTAAGTGGCGACTCTTCAACTTCTTTTACCCCTTTCCCAGAAGGAAACGAGTTGTCCCAAAAATGTCGAAACCCGAACTCCGCGAGGAAAAAAGGGGCGTGACAGGTGTGAGTGATGGATTTAGGTAATGCAGCTCCTCCATAGAAGTGTAGCACCATGTTGTGTATATCAACACCAATAACATCACGTCATGATTGATAAAACAAGATAGTGAATCCATCACGACCACTAGCACTCTCCCCACTAAGCTCTAAAATTGATGCCCTTACTTCTTCAATTGTTGGCAATCTAGTAAGTTCCAAATTCTGATCCATAGTGACCATCGAAGGTACATTATTGAGCAAGGAAAATTCAGAAGCATCACCTTCATTTGTGAACTGTTTTTGATACAAGTCCACTGCAGCTGGAGCAAGTTGCTCTTGGTCTTCAATCCATACCCCACTGCCACTTTTGATCCTCTTCAGTTGCAATTTCTTTATTTTTCCATTGACATGATTGTGAAAGAAACTTGTATTCCTATCTCCTTCAGCAAACCAAGTCATCACAGCTTTTTGTTTCCAATACGGCTCCTCAATACTCAAGTATTTCTTCAATTCAGATTGAGCCTTTTGAAGCACAATCATGTTCTCAATTGTAGGCTCTTATTCAAACAACATCTCTTTCACCCTAACAATGTCCTCCAAAATAGCCAACTGCTTGAAGATATCACCAAATATTTCCCTACTCCATTTTGAAAGTGGCGCCTTCACCCTCTTGAGCTTCTGCTATAACATCAAAATAGGATCCCCTATGAAATCAGCTTCCCAATTCTGCCCCACCACATCCATAAATGTAGTATGCTTTGTCAAAAAGTTCAAGAACCTGAAAATCTTGACAAAATTAGTGGTATACTCCCCACATGTCATTAGCATTGGTGCATGATCTGATCCAGTTCTGATTATATGCTCAACTTCAATATTTGGCAACATGTTCTGAAATGGCAAATTCACAAAAATCCTATCCAATCTCTTGAATATACACTCAGCATTAGGTCTCCCATTCCACCATGTAAATGGACTTCTTTTACATCCTTGCTCAAACAAACCACAAGAGTTTACACAATGCAAAATCCTCATATTCAGGAGGATGTACTAGAAGTCCCCCTATTTTCTCATCTTCATGCAATACCACATTGAAATCCCCTCCTACCAACCATGGAAATTCCATATCACTTGCTAAGTAACACAAGTTATCCCACAATTCCAACCTCTCCATTGTTGAACATTTTGCATAAACAAATGTCATCATCATGTGCTTCCCCGGGTCATGGTGAAACACTCTCACAGTCACTTGTTGCTCAGTATCCTCCACTAATTCCCATTCCACCACTTCATCAAATAACAACCATATTTTCTCATTAATATTTGCATAAGCAATCTCCATATTCAACCTCCTTCTATATCTATCAATGAATCCCTTCTTTTGAAAATGCTCCATCAATGCAACTACACAAAAACTATGCTCCTTATCCATGTTGATCAACCTAGGAAAGGCCTGCTGTGTATTCACAGACCTTATGTTCCATATTAATGTTTTGATCATCATCACTTAGATAGAGAAGCTGCCCTCCTGGGCATTATTCTTGAAGGTTGTGGTGGCTATTTATTTTGATTCTTCTTACTTTTTTCACTACAACAAAAAGGTTGTTTAGCGGCAATACAAAACGTTTTTAGCGGCATCTTTTACCGGCCATTGTTGTTTAGCCGCTGATGTTGGGGTCGCTAAAGCATTTAGCGGCTATTATCACAAAAGCTGGTAAAAGGTATGGTTTATTGTCGTTAAAGATAATTGTTTGCGATAATTATAATGGCTACTAAATCTAATCCATAACGGGTAATTATACTGCTTTAGCAACCATTTTTATAGCTGCTAAATTCAAAATAATTGCCGCTAAAAGTTCACATCTTTAACAGCAATTGTTTGCGGAAATTATTATGACTACTAAATCCAATCCATAATGGCTAATTATACTCCTTTAGTATCCATTTTTATAGCTGGTAAATTCAAATAATTGCCGCTAAATGTTCGCATCTTTAACGACAATTATTTTGTGGCAATTAAAATGGCCATAGTATCGCTTCTGAAAGCATCTTAGTTTGTCATTTTAGTGGCTAATATGTTTAACTAAATTGCCGCTAAAAGTCAATATTTTTAACGGCAATTGTTTTACAGGAATTATAACAGATGCAATACCCCTTGTAAAATATCTTAATTTGCCCATTTATCGTCCATTTATATAGTTGGTATATCCAACTAAATTAGCGCTAAAAGTCACAAGCGGTAATAGCTACATTGTAGCCACCATTAATAATAGTTACTACATTAATCCAAAATATGACCAAATAAGAAAATATATTAATATTAATTTAAAAAAACATAATATATCTCATTAATCTTAACAAATTAAAGGAAGTACTAATCAACAATATTGATGTCACAATAACAAAACTTATATTGTTTGAACTAAATAGCTAATGTCATTATATAACTAATCCTGACGAATGATGATCTTCAAACGATTTCCGCAACTTTTCATCATTATGAAATCTTCCACCCGCTGAATTATCGAGCATCAAACCGTATGACCTGAAATTATAAAATAATTGTATCAGAAGATAAAATATAATGTGGAAAAAACATCTTCAAAATTCCATCACTGTCATAATTCATAATTATGGGAATATAGCAATGTTGTTGCAGGTTCATTTCTTTTCTGGTTCAACTTCATATCTCAGCAACTAAGTAGTTAATCAAAGTAATGAAATCACATGCAACTCCAATTCAAGAAAACTAAAATTAAGAGTGTCAACTTCTCACAAATTCACTGCATAGCACAAATTCACTACAAAGCATACAGTAGGATGAGAGAAATCATCAAACTCGGACTTGAAGCTACTATTACAAGAAAAAGACGAGTCAAATTTATGACGGCGTACAGAAAATCTTGTTAAACAAAATCAAACAACAATTGGTTCCACAAACTCTGAGCAAGATATTCCTAGAAAACTAAACCTTATGCCCTGAAATCTATTCTACTGGAATACCATAAATGCAACTTATAAGCTACATCACAAACGATGTAGCGAAAGTTCACGAAAGCAAGAGGAACAGACAGCAGGATTCTAGTGGCGCCTACTAAAAAAGTACTACTGTCAGTTTTAAGTAATGTCATTTTCAGTAAACACAGCATTGGGCAAGTTATTAAGTGGCTTTACTGTGAACCAGTATTCTAAACTTCTTGAATATGAAAGAACCACATGATATTCCCAGTATACCGCATTCCAGGAGAATCATCGTATTTGCATAACTCTTAAAGTTGCTAGTAGCAGACCTTTTCGTGATGTTTCTTTGAATGGTCAGCACCAGAATCATGATGCCCGATGCGATGGTAAGTCCCAAGCTTTGGCCAGAGATATTGTTAAAAGAAAGATCAAGAACTTGGAAATATTAAGAGACCTAAGGTTAGAACAAGGACCAAAGCTAGAACTATCAAAAACAGGACCTGAAATAGTGTTTTCAGCTAGATATATAAAGTTCAAAGAAACCCCACATTGGGATTTAACAGCAGAAGTTAAAGAACCACTGAGATTAGCATTCTTTAACACTAAAGACTCCAAATTTGATAGACCAAGAAAAGTGTTGGTAAGATCTATAGAGGAAACTCTAGAGTTCTTGCATGACACCAGTGAAACTATAAAGGTCTGTAGATGACAACCAGTTCTGAAGCTGAGTTTGTGTATTGGGAAATGATTACATTTTTGTAGTAAAGTATCTGGAACTATATTAATCCTTTTATGAAGTATTCCCTAGTCCAAGAGAAAATTGCAAAAGAAACATTCCTTAGTGCATTTGATAAATTCATAAATTAATAAAATTTATCCTCTTATGGGAGTTCTAACAACACAAACACGGACACAGCACACCACAATAAAACTCAAAATGTGTCATCTGACTAGCCAACATTGGGGAAAATTAATTGGAGAAAAATTTAAAAGATGAGTAGTACCGTGAGACAGTGAAGTATTTTCAGCAACACTAGGTATTGTTGATGTTTGTGCTACTCGTCCATGGCCACTGTTGACGTCAGGGACCTAATAAACATTAACACATTATATATATATATATATATATATATATATATAATAGATGATACTAATGTGCTACAGTATCTTTGATAGTTGAGCAGTTTGCTACTCGAGTTGACGAGAGAATGCCAAGGGGCTAAAGGGTAAGCATCAGATTCTTTACTGTTGGGTTGTGCTTTTCATATGAATTGTATAACTTTCCAGAGAAGAAAAGAACATACTTACAACGGGGACAAGCGAAATCCTCTGTACATGGAAGAATTCTCCTTTTGTAGAAGTTAAAGCGCAAAAGAGTTAGATCCAAATTTGAATCAGATGAGAAAGCAAAGCTTTGCACTTCCTTTTCATCATGAATCAGAATTTTAATGTTTCAGAATAATTAAAAGAATCCTCTTATAAGGGGCTTGCTGCAGAGCTCTTGTACAAGTTTACATACAGATTCCTGTAGTAGGAATAATTCTCATAACCAAATATGCCCATCCACTAAAATAACTTAAGAGCAGAAATTAACAAATAAGGACCTTTCCTTACATATTTTGCTGACAAGCATGTTGGTCAGGTCATTGCGATGTAAAATTATTGTAGGAAAGATCCCTGCATGCGACGAATGATGTCAGATACCATCTTCAAAATTATGAATAAAGCATTTGTGAGATCCGCATGAAGACAAAATGTGGAAAAGAAACTGCCGAGATTAATGAATCAAAATTGCTTTGCACGCCAGTGTACGATCACTATGTTTTTGAATAATAACTATGACATGTTCCGCAAAGACTGATCCAATCATACACAAGAAGAAAGTGTTTATGAAATTAGAATATTAACAAGTGTAGACTTACACATTTATTCCATCCTTCAAAATTGAGTCAGGTATAACTCCACTGAGCATGTTGCTAGTAAGAAACCTATGTAGAAAACATAAAGCGGTTAGGCAAGAGCAAAGTTGGAAGTCAACAATATGTTATATGATTCATACTCCAAGATTTTTGGGTATGAGCAAAAGAATCTTGAGAAGAAAAGAGAAGAGACTACTTTAACTTGCTAACAGAAAAATCAAAAGGGGATAATTTCTCAGAAATCCACCTTTTGCAATTCAACTTACACAAATTTCAGCATACTTCTAGCACTAATATTGTTTGGGATTCCTCCGACTAACTTGTTGAAGGTAAGGTCTCTGCAGTAAATTTAAACAGAAAATCATTACTACAAAGTATTTTACCATTTGAACTCTTAGACGGAGGAGATGAATATGTGTGTCACAAACTCTTACAACTGTCACATGTATATTGAAGAGCAAAATGTATAAAAGAGTGACTCTATATGTTAAACTAAAGACTGTACTGGAGAGATACAAGAAGAGGAAGGATGAGAAGACTAATCAAAAGCAAATATCAACATGAAGTTGATATTAAGGAAAAAGACATCAATAAGGGCTAACGAAGCAGAATATCAACATGATACCTAATACAGAGGACAGTCATAGTCGAAGCAGAAAAATTTATTTTGCCTAACTGTACGTCCATAACTTACAATGTATGCAGATCCTTCATCGCCCAAATATATACAGGAAGTTCTCCAGAAAGGTTGCAGTGTCTCAATACCCTGTATCCATATTTAATAAACTTAAAGAAAACTAGAATGTCTAATAACACACTCTAATTGTACAATGGTTTCCACATATCAGTACAATATGACATACAAGGTTACCAAGCCTATGATATCACTCAGTGGAGGAAATTCCTGAGCTGGTCCACCTATGTCACTGATCCTCCTGTATACGAAATTGACCATGAGGTAACTAGCAAAGAGTAAATGCTCTACAAAAATCTAATGGAAGTAGTTAAGATAATGTTGAAAGGTTCCATTACTCACAAAGAGTAAATGATCTACAAAGATTTGGATATACTCGTTTATTTAATAACTATGTTGGGCTAGCGTGCGCGCAAATGGGGATGTCGTGCAATTGCTTTACATTGTGACACTAGCAACCCTGGAGCCATAAAGTTGTATATAGGACAAGGCTTCATAATCATTAATGTGACAGAAGGAGAACACTGGCCTCAACCCAAGACATCTCCAAATAAGCAGTTCAATTTATTGATGAAACTATTGGACATATAAGACAGTTTAGTAAATAATTGGGTGTGTGATACTTGTATATTTATTGGATAATAAAACTGACCCTAACATTAAGTCACTGATTCACCGGACGACACTTACATCAGAAGAAAAGAGCACTATAAACAGAGTAAGTAGGAAAAACACTTTTTATGATGGTGATAGCCAGGCCAGCTTGCGCGCACGTCTGACTAATACACCGGCTACCTCTCACCGGAACTTTTACGGGGATGCAGTCCATCAAAACGTAACAGATTAATAAAAGTAATCTCTTAAATCTTTTGTCTCTACTGGGAACCGAGTTAACAAGAAAAACACTTTTAGCACAGAATGTAACAGAATACCATTCAATAGATGCACCACAAATGTAATGTATTGCTAGAAACAAGCATTTATTATTTTGTTTTCAGCTATTTCTACCTTCTAAAACACTTCAGATTCAAACTTCTTACTGAAGTTATCAGCAGTTCAAAGTTTTCAGAAGAAAACATTACCCTCACAAATTTGCAAACATCCTAAGTCAATTAGACATGCTGACATTTAGGATAACACTAATAAAGAAGTCTATCTTACCCTGTTTTCTGTAAGAAAGAGGTTGTTTTCATGGCTCGAACCCGTTACCTCTTGGTTTACAATCAACTTTTGCACAAATTTCAATCAACTTTTGCACAAATTTCAATCAACTTTTGCAAATCAGAAAAGTTACTGATAGATAAACTTATTCCAGGGACACCAAAAATTGTAAAACATATCTATTTTCATGTGCCTATGAATGTAGACCCAACAGCGAGTTAACAAGAAAAACACTTTAACCTAACAACAGTTACTATAACAAAATATATCTATGACCAATTTTTGTAAAAGACAATTGCTAATAACAGAATATAGGCAGATGTGTTGCTAGCGACTTATTTAATAGGGGAAAAAGAGAAGTTAACAAGGGAAGAAGATGGACGGGCACTACGGCAGGCTGTTGACGCAACATCGAGTTCGGAACTGATTTAATCTAAATCAATCGACCAGAATCAATACAAAATCTACTGTAAATCGATTGGAAGAAGAGAAGTTAATTTACTGTAATTGATTCTACTGTAAATCGATTGTAAATCGAAGAGAAGAGAATTTACCTAGGAAAAAGATGGGCTGACGTTGACGCACTCGCACTGTCGTTGACACACTGTAAATAGCAGCCATTGACGCAGCAATGAGTTAGGTTTTTCGGCAGCGAAGTCGATTCAAGAGGAAAATCATTCTACTGTAAATCGATTCTACTGTAATCAATTAAAAATCAAAGAGAACAAGAATTTACCTGATGGGCTGCCGTTGACAGGGTGTAAATCGCACGGCCGTTAGACCCAACAGCGAGTTTGTGTTTTCAGAAATGAGATTCAATTGTTTTATTGTTTTTCATTAAAAAATAACAATTTTAGACGCAGCAGGGAGTGAGTTAGGTTTTTAGTGTATTGTTTTCTAATTGGGGAGGGAAAGGATAAAAGGTATAAAAAAATTGGAGGGAAAGATTTTCTCTTTTTCTTGTGTAGGGATAGTTAAAATAATTAAAGATTAATTTCAATTAGTAATTTTTAGTGGCTATTATTTTTTATTGCCGGTAAAGGGATATCTTTTACCGGCTAATGGTCATATGCCACTAATATTTAAGCTTAAAGAATTTATTAGCGACCATTTCCTAATTGCCGCTAAATAATTGCCGCGAAAGGCCTTTTTTGTAGTAGTGTTTTACCTCCTTTAGCACTAGTTGTGGGTGATAAATCCCCTTCCTTAGCCACTTTTTTGATGTTTTCTGTTGTTGACTCATCATCTCCTTCATCCTCCATTGGATTTTGTCTCATTAAGTCTTCATCAATTGGTGCCACATTATGTGTAACTAAATCATGTAAATGCTATAGATAAGTCTTCAGTGGAACATTAAGATGCAGCTGCATAATTTGATCAGTACCAGATTCCATAGGCACTTCCTCTATTTCCCCAGATTCTCTTTGAACAATTTCTCGCTCATCATCCTGTTCATACCCCTTGCTATGATCCATAGAAGAAATAGTCGCCTGCTTCATTTTGAATTGCAACTCGACACTGCCTAGCTCAGGAGTTACTGTAGCAGTCTGCTATGAAAGCACTGTTCTAGTGAGATCACCACCCTTCCCATTGCCTGAAATTTGGTCTGACCCCACTATATCATCCCTAACCTTCACTTTAACATCTCTATCAAGTTTGTTGTCCGATGTATACACCGGAATACCATCTACATAGGCCAAAATATCTCTGGTTGCACTAGGGTTAGGGTTTACTGTAGTTGCCTCATCAGGTGAACCTGGCTTTAGGCTTGGCATCGCCAGCCTAACACTTGGGGAGCCTGGCTTTAGGCCTGGCGTTGCCATCCTAATGCCTGGTGAGCCTGGCTTTAGGCCTAAAGTCCTATCGCCAGGTGATCTTGGCTTGTTGTCCTTCTTCACCTCGTCTTATGTTGTCTTTGTCGTGCCCAGATGATCATTCTCAATCTTAACTGCATCTCTCCATAAGACCTTTGTAGAGTTTACCTCATCAAGATCCTCAATCTGCACAGAATCTGCAAATGTTTGAGATGGAATCTCATGACATGATTGGTTTGTGGTCACATTGAGTTATTTTAGCTCCTCTTTTCTAGACCCAAACCTTCTATGAACCCAGTCGATTTTGGGTTCCTTATTATCCCTTTCATCAGTACGTTGATCACTAGGAACACTAGAATTAGCCTTATCTAATTCCTGATCATCTTTAGGAACTGAAGACTGAATCCCAGAAGGAATAGGGTTACCATTATGCTCATTTTCACCACCTTCTCGACTGCTTCCTTCTTTACACGCTTAAGTTCTTGTTGAGTATTGACTTCATTTTCTTTCTCATGGCCCTTCTTAGCTTGCTTTTCCCCATGTTCCTTCTTCTTACCATTGTTATTATCTTCCTCTTTGCCTTCTGTAATTTGTAGAGTAGGCTGATGAACTTCCTCAATCTCTAGTGCATTAAACTTGTTCTTGGTTGCAACTTCCTCAACTTTGTCCTTCTCTTTACCCTTGTCAACTTCCTTTCTTTGTTTGTTGTCTACAATGTGACCCCTATTGTCTCGTTGGTATTTGTTCTTCCATGCTTGCATCCATTCCTGCTTGGCATGATTAGTAGTAGGCTTACCAACTGATAACTAGGGATTTTAACCTATTATTTACTCTCTTTTGCTTGGGTTTTGGGGCAAAAAAGTGTTAAGGTATTCCCGAAAACTAACTCAAGGTGCTTACTTGCAGGTTTTGGTCAAAATGAAGCAAAGAGGCCAAAACAAACTTAAAAAGCAGACAATATTGCACAAGTCATGATCTCAACTGAGCGCTGAAAGTGCCAATTCTGCGTTGTAGCGTAAGCCCTTCCGCTAAAGTGGATTACTGAGGGCGGCCGCGGACTTGAGATTCAGTGAGAGGAATTTTGACTCAGCTAGGACCGCTGACAGAGTCGCAAAAGCGTGGCCGCGAAGCCATTGGCGCGGCCGCAGCATAAATTCCGCTGAGAGCGGTAGTGAAGGATTAGTGAGTTAGAAACCTTGGGCCAACCATTAAACGCGGTCAGCATTTATTTTACGCGGCCGTGCTAAATCCAAACGCGGAGGCTGTTAGAATTCCGTTGGGAGCGGAATCAAGGTTCAGAAAATTTACATCAAGTCCAATTTTGATGAAGCGCGGCCTGCACTCGTTATTGCGTGACTGCGAATGTCAATCCGCTGAGACGCCTATTTTCCGCTGACAGCGGAACCTCCACAGGGGCATTTTTGTCCAGTAATTTTAGTTGTGTATAAATAGTTTTTTTTCACATTTTTAGGTTATCTTTTGTTTTAGTGAGCTCGTGAACAACAACCTTTTTCCCTTTTGAGTAATTTTAGAGTAGCTTTAGCTTGTAATCTTAGATTTTATCCTTGTATTTAACATTTATGGCTATTATTTCATCTACATCGTTGATTTCTACCTTGATTATGAGTAGCTAGACCCATTATCTAGGATTGTGACCCAACCCTAGTGTGGGTATTTAATGGGTCTAATTTTAGGGCTTGTTTGTTTATGGGTTAGTGATGTTTAGCTTGTTTCATGCTTCATCTATTCAATTGGTGGTTGCAAACACTAATTCATGCCTTTTTACTAGGGTTCTTCTTGAGAAAGAGGACCCAAGTCTAGGTAAAATAGGCTAACAAGGAATTAGGGTGAATTCAAGAGATTCATAGCTCCAATTAAAGGGTTAAACCTAGAGATAGTAATATCCGACTTAAGACAATTTCACTTGCACTATTTGAACACCCAATTAGGCTTGAGAAAGTCAATTCGGGCAAAGTCACACAAACTACCGAGAGGTATAGGGCGAGTAATGGAGTGTGAGGTTACATCACGATCCCAGTTACAACAAGTTTGTCCTAAATTCTAGATCCCATTAGATACTCACCTTGGTGTAAGTTACTCCCCTAGTGCCCTTTATAAATTGAGAAAACCCTTACAAAAACATTATACTTAGCTTCTTTTTAGAAATCAATAGCAATACAATTAGAATAGAAACAAACCATCTTATGACTAGAAGTGTAATTAAAGGCAAAATACATAGCTAGGTCGGATAGGAACCCAATTCCCATCTTATAACTCCTTGTGGATATCGATCTCGATTCTTCGGGTAAAAGCTACATCGACCCCTCCTCGCCATTCTATAGTGGTGCAGGGTTGGAGCCGATCACTTTTTGGCGCCGTTGTCGGGGAGTTAAACGGTTTTGGCTATCTATCTGACTAGTTGTGTGTATTGTTTTTCTTTCCTTCTATTTTACTAACTTGTGTGTTAATTGCTTTAGGTAAAAATGGATGATCCTCTTGGAAATATTCCAAGGGAGGGGGGTAGAAGATAATGGTGATGATGAGGTGCATCTAGTACATCAAGCTCAAAGAAGAGGTTGTCGGGCTAATGAAAATATTCTAGACCCTCCCCCACCTCCTCCAAGAGCAGTTCCTCGGGTGCTCCCAAATGTAGGATATTCTAGTGCAATTGTCCCACCCCAAATCCGAGCGGGCAATTTCCAGATTATGAATGTGATGATAACATTATTGGAGCAGCGAGGGTATTTCACAGGTGCTTCCCATCAGAATGCTTATAAACACCTAAAGGGATTTGTGGATACTTGTAGGGGAAGCAAACAGACAAATGTATCGGCGGATGCATTGAGGTTTAGATTGTTCCCTTTTTCACTTGGAGGGAAAGCCTTGGACTGGCTCGAAAGACTCCCCAACCATTCCATATCTACGTGGGATGAGATGGAGGACAAGTTTATAGCCAAGTTTTTCTCAACTGGACATATGGCGGCTTTAAGGGATGAAATCTTAGCATTCAAACAGGAACCAAATGAACCCCTCCATGAGATTTGGGAGAGATACAGAACTATGGTCAAGGAATGACTCAATAATGACATGACAGAAGCTATGATCCAACAAACATTTTATCGGGGTATAAACACGACCAATCAATGTGTGGTGAACCAATTAGCTAGGGGAAATTTTATGAAGCGGTCTTATGATGAAGCGTGTGATATTCTTGATGAAATGGATGACACTTCTTCAGCGTGGCAAAGTGGGGAAAACGTTCCTCACGATGACCCGAATGTGATCAATCTTCATAAGGAACTCCAAGACCATGGACAAGCCATTGCTGAGTTAACAACAACTATGAATCAGCTTGCCAAAGCACAACTTCAACAAATCCAAGGACCAAAGAAAGTGAATGCAATGGAAGGGGTCAATCTAATGGTCAACAGGAGAAGACAAAATGGCCAACAAATGCAAAGCAACAATGAGCAGTGTGACCAAAGTGGAAGCGGATATAACAATGATAATACAGATGATGACCCAAGTGAGGATGGGATGTATGGAAATAACTATCAAGGCCAGCGGAGCAATGCTCCAAATCAACAGTAGAGATCTCAAGGTAATAACCAGAATTGGAACAATCAAGGGAAAGTAAATTGGAACAACAACAACCCAAACAATCGGGGGAACAATAATCAGAATTGGGGTGGCAACAAAAATTGGAACGACAATAACAACAGCAATTGGGGTAGAAATAAAAATCGGGGGCCAGGCTTTCAAAGGCCCCTAATGTATCAACAACCCAACAATCCTCTTCCGTATCAATCTCAAGGTCAAAGTTCGTCAAGCAATGATATGGGTCGGATCGAGAATATGTTCAAATAGATGATGAGCACACTACCTCCATCCACAATCTTGAGGTCCAAATGGGGAAAATATCGCAAGCATTGAACACACGCCCTAAAGGGACACTACCTAGTGACACGGTAATAAAGCCGAAGGTAGGGAACAATAACAATACCGTACATGCAATGGCGGTGACCACAAGGAGTGGTCGAGGTGGTGAAGCAAGTACCTCCAAGCAAAAGAAAGTTGTGTGTGATGATGATGAAATAAAAAAAATGATGATGTTACTGTAGTTTATGATCAAGTGAGTGAAGAGCAATTGATGGTGAAGTAAGGATTGATATCAATGACAATGAGGAGGAGACGCAAAATGACGTGAATCCGTCTAGGGAACACGTAATAGTATTACCGGAGCCGGTAGTGCCAAAAGCCAAGGCACCTTTGCCAAGGCCTCCTCCACCTTATCCTCAAAGACTGGCAAAGCACAAAAGTGAAAATCAATTCAAGAAGTTCATAGAGATGATGAAGATCTTGTCAATCAACGTGCCATTAGAGGAAGCTCTTGAGAAAATGCCAGGATACGCCAAGTTTATGAAAGATTTGGTGAATAAAAAGAGATATATGGAGTGTGAGACCATCAAAATGACTTGAAGATCCTGCGCATTTACAATCCCGTGTACCATTAGAAGTGCGGATTTTGCAAAGGCATTGTGTGATTTGGGTGCAAGTATCAATTTGATTCCTTACTCTGTCTTCAAAACTTTGGGTATTGGTCAACCACGAGCAAATTCAATGAGACTACAAATGGCAGATAGAACAATGAAGCGGCCCATTGGTATTATTGATGATGTTCTTGTGCGGGTCGACAAGTTTTTCTTGCCTGCTGATTTTGTGATCCTCGATTGCGAGGTGGACTACGAGGTGCCTATAATCTTGGGAAGGCCATTCCTAGCAACATGGAAGGCCTTGGTGGATGTTGAAGCCGGTGAGTTCACCTTCCGGGTGGGCGATGAAAAGCTTGTCTTCCACGTGTGCAAGTCAATGAGGCAACCAAATAGTACCGAGGTTTGCTCTTATGTGGATTTAGTGACGGAAGTGATAATTGATGATACAATCTCAATGATCAATGTGGAATATCCAATGGAAGATGTCTTGTTGAACCATGAGGATAATGTAAGGGATGGCTTGGTTGAATGTGCTAATGCATTGCAAGGAATGGGCCCCTATTCTTATGGTCCCTGTAAGCTATCCTTGGATTTGGAAAATAGAAAGACTCCACCGACAAAGCCCTCAATCAAGGAGCCACCAACTTTGGAGTTGAAGCCTCTCCCATCACACCTCAGGTATGAATTCTTGGGCCCCTCTTCTACATTACTTGTTATTCTTTCTGCTTGCTTAACCAAAGTGCAGGTAAACTCAACTTTTGAAGTGCTCCAAAGGAGAAAAAAGGCAATTGGATGGACCTTAGCTAATATTCGGGGCATAAGCCCACCATTTGCATGCATAAAATTATTCTTGAAGATGATGAAAACCGTCCGTGGAACATCAACGGAGGTTGAACGAGGATATGCAAGAGGTGGTCAAAAAGGATATTATCAAATGGCTCGATGCAGGGGTTATCTATCCAATCTCGAACAGTGCATGGACTTCACCGGTGCAATGTGTGCCAAAAAAAGGGGTATGACTGTGGTAAAAATGAAAAGAATGATTTGATCACTTCTCGGACCGTGACTGGTTGGAGGGTATGTATGGACTACAGGAAGCAAAATAAGGTGAACCGAAAGGATCATTTTCCATCACCATTTCTGGACCAGATGTTAGACAGACTTGCCGGGCGATTCTTTTATTGTTTCTTGGATGGGTACTCAGGTTACAATTAGATTCTTATAGACCCAGAAGATCAAGAGAAAACTACCTTCACTTGCCCGTATAGGACCTTTGCATTCTCTAGGATTCCGTTCGAATTGTGTAATGCACCCGCTACATTTCGGCGGTGCATGATGGAATATTTACGGACATGGTGGAGGACTTCCTCGAAGTCTTTATGGATGACTTTAGTGTGGTTGTAGACTCATTTGAATAATGTTTGCAAAATCTTGACAAGGTTCTATCCCGATGTGAAGAGACAAATCGTGTGCTCAATTGGGAGAAATTCCACTTTATGGTCGAGGAGGGCATTGTCCTTGGCCATAAGATCTCAAAAGGTGGAATCTAAGTGGAAAAGGCTAAGATAGAAGTGATTTCAAAGTTACCTCCTCCAACTTCTGTCAAGGGAGTTAGAAGTTTCCTTGGGCATGCGGGGTTCTACCGGAGGTTCATCAAAGACTTTTCCAAAGTGGTGAATCCCCTATGCAAGCTATTAGAGAAGGATGAAAGGTTTGATTTCAATGATGAGTGCATGAAATCATTTGAGCTCTTGAAGTATAAATTAACAACCACTCCAATCATTACTATACCAAATTGGAGCTCACCATTTGAGCTTATGTGCGACGCAAGTGATGTTGCGGTAGGAGCGGTCTTGGGGAAACGGGTGAACAAGATATTTCATCTGGTGTACTATGCAAGCAAAACTATGAATGATGCCCAGGTTAATTATATAGTGACAGAGAAGGAATTGTTAGCAATTATGTTTGCAATGGAGAAATTTAGGCCTTATCTCATGGGCGACAAAGTGATTGTTCACACCAATCACGCGGCACTTCGGTATTTGATGACAGAGAAGGAATCCAAAGCTAGACTTATGAGATGGGTTTTGTTGCTTCAAGAATTTGACCTCGACACCATTGATAGGAAAGGTAGTGAAATCAGGTTGTGGATCATTTGTCTCATCTAGAAGAGCAAGGGAGGCCAAAAGATGGTATTGAAATTAATGATGTTTTCCCGGATGAGCAACTCCTCTCGGTTTCTATGAATGATATGCCTTGGTTTGCGGATGTTGCCAATTTCATTATTACTGGAATTGTCCCGCGTGAGCTCTCTTCTAACCAAAGGAAGAAACTCAAATGGGACAGTTTGGACTATTATTGGGATATGCCCTACTTGTTTAAAATTTGCAATGATGGAGTGAATCTTAGGTGTGTCCCTGAGGAGGAGAAAATGAGCATACTTAATTCTTGTCATTCCTCTCCCTACGGTGGTCATCACGGTGGGGTGAGGAATGCTTCCAAAGTTCTGAGTTGTGGTTTTTATTGGCCAACCTTGTATAGAGATGCCAGTAAGCTTGTCAAGAGATGTGATGAATGCATGAGAGCTGGAGGAATATCAAAGAAGGATGAAATGCCCCTCACAACTATTCTTATGTTTACATTTTTGATGTGTGGGGCATAGACTTCATGGGCCCTTTTGTTAATTCGTGTAGCAATACTTACATTCTTGTGGCGGTTGATTATGTGTCAAACTGGGTCGAAGCCGTGGCTTTTCCCAACAACGAAGCCCGGAGTGTAGTAGCTTTCCTCAAGAAGAACATTTCACACGGTTTGGGACTCCTCAGGCAATTATAAGTGCTGAGGGGTCTCATTTCTGTAACAAGGCATTTGATACTTTGCTTGCTAAATATGGTGTCGATCATATACCCTTTAGAATCCCCAAGCTAGTGATCAAGTGGAGGTTTCAAATAGAGAGATCAAGAGCATCTTGTCCAAAACTGTTAATGCCAATAGAACGGATTGGTCAAGGAAGCTAGATGATGCGCTATGGGATTATAGGACGGCATTTAAGACTCCAATCGGTATATCTCCTTATCGGTTGGTGTTGGAAAAGCATGTCACTTGCCGGTTGATATCGAACATAAAGCATTGTGGGCCTTGAAGAGGTTAAATCTTGAGTGGGATATTGCAGCAAATCTCCGGGTAAAACAACTCAACTAGCTTGATGAATTTTGGTTTCATGCCTATTCAAGCTCTTCATTGTACAAGGAGGAGATGAAATATTTGCATGATAAATATGCCAGAAACAAAGAATTCAAAGAGGGTGATTTGGTCCTCCTCTTCAACTCCCAGTTGCGTCTATTTTCGAGCAAGCTAAAGTCCAAATGGAGTGGTCCCTTTGAGGTAGTGCATGTAACACATCTTTCGGGTTAATGGTTATCGTGTGAAGCATTACTTGGGAAAATTTGATGACTGCCATGTGGTGGCTTTCATAAAGTTTCAATGATGATGGTAACTTGCGCCGAGCGGCGACGTTAAATCAGGCGCTTCTTGGGAGGCAACCCAAGTGATTTTTCTTTCTTTCTCATTTTTTCTTCTTAGATTAGGCTCTTCTGAACTAATTGGTTGTGAGATTTGTGTAGGAATTATTTGATACAGTGCAGAACACATACTGGAGAAAATTGGTTAAGTGTGCACTGAACCTCTGCCGCGCTCCGAATTCTGTGGTCAGCGGCAGCACTTACGCGGGGGAGAAATTTTACTGCGGACGTGGCCTTGATGAGTTATAAATGCAAGGTCTCTGAAGTTTGGTCCGCGTCCGCATTTGAAATTCCGCGGTCAGCGGCCCTTTTTTCGCTTCCATCGGTGACATCAAAGCTTCAGCTATTCAGAAAGTGAAAGGCGCGGACCGTAGTGAAATTCTGCGGTCGCGCCAGGTAAGTCGGTGTGGGCCTAGGGCTTTAGTATAATTTGGGGTGTCGTCCTCCTTTTACACCTTTCACACCCTAGCACTTCATAGCACCCATTTCATTGTTCACCATCGCTCTTGTGCATCTAACTTCATCTCATCTAACAAGTTTAATTCCTACATCAAAACTAGCTCCTGGTATGATCAAATTCTCAGCTTTAATTTTAGTTCTTCCTCTTCTGTTTTCATATTTTCTACTTTTTCTTTCTAGTTAGAGTTATTAAAGACCTAGAATCACAAACATCCTTAAATGAGGATAAAAATGAATGGTTTATTGTTTTTTGATGCCTAATGGGGGTTGGGGTGTTTAATGTTGCTTGTTAATTTCCAAATTCTTTGAGAAATATGAACCCTAGATAATGAACCTTTCCTTAGTGCTCGTGTAATTTGAATTTCGCGGCCACAGCCTAAATTTCGCGGCCAGTGGTGATGTACTTTTGTTAAGTTTGAATTGGCTTATTTTACGCAACCGCATTGGAATTTCCACTGTCAGCGGCCAGCTTTACGCGGTCGCGGTTCATTTTTCGCGGACTGCGGAACAAATTTTAGAGAAGTGTGATAATGGTTTCGCGGCCGCGTTCGTTTTTTCCGCTATCAGTGGTGGAGCTTACGCGGTCGCGCCCAATTTTCCGCGGTGAGTGATGTTCAGAGACTCGGTAGTCTGATTCCCATTCTCTCATGGCCGCGCCCTATTTTCTGTTTTCAGCGGAGGCATGCTCGCTACAACGCTTCTTTTTCCGCTGACAGCGGTCCAGTTGTTTTAACTTCTGCAACCTATTTCTGCTTACATATAATGCTTCACTGATTACCAAATGTTAATGAGCTTTCATAGATTATGTTTGCAGACAATGGTTCAATCTAGAGGTGGCCAAGATAAACAATCTGGAAGGGGTGAATCATCAAGGGGTCGGGACGAGGAAAACAACCAGTTCCACCCCTAGCCCCTAGAAGGATAATTGGCAACAAGAAGCAGACTCTATGGAGTCCCACTCAAAACACCTCGCAGACTAGCGAGTATGTCCCCTCTCAGGAAATTTTGGAGGGGCAAACTGGACAAGCTCAAGAGGAGCCACAGTCTCAACCCCAGCGCCTTATAAATATGCCAACTTCTGTATCCGGCTCTTCGGATAGTTTGGGGCTTCGTGATTCTCCACCTCCTCTGGACCCAGTACAACAGCTCCCTCCACCACACCTGCCCCAGTTCAGATCGATAGTGATGAATATGCCTCGGATGACGGGAGGGGTGGTGACACTCAGACAGGGGGATTAGTGAGGTCTCGGAACCCGGTAGTATGGCAAGACCGGTTTATGAGTGAGAAAGCTTATCACAAATTCGGGGAGTGGTGGCCTCAGATGTCACTTACATTGGAGAGGGCTTTCATCGAGCGGGACCTTCTACCCCACAACCCAAATGTTAAAAGGCACTTCAACGAGAGAGTGGGGTGGAAGTTAACCAGCAGCTTGCCAGAGGCCAATGAGTTTGTGGTTAAGGAGTTCTATGTTAATGTCGCCCATATCAAACAGGTCACATACTTGACCAAAGTGCGCAAAAAGAAGATTTTGTTAAATGGCAAAGCTCTCAATGACTATTCTGGGTTCAATGATAAAGATGAGACCCTATATATGGAGAAGGTGGAGCTGGACGAGTTAGCTCGCCCTTGGCTAGCCTCTGTGATTGCTATTCCCAGGACTACTCCAGCTTGGCTGACAGTAGGGGTTCCTATCCTCAAGAACACTTTGAGTTTCGAGGCAAAGGGATGGGCCACATTTGTATGTAGCAGGATCGACCCCACTACTCATAACAGTGACATGCCGGTTGTCGCGCCCCCTTTTTTCTATCGCACGGGTTAGGTACAGAGAGATCGGGTTTATGACATTTTGGACAACTCCTTAAAGGAAGAGGTTTAAGGAAGAGTCGCCACCTCCCGATTTTATGATGCGTTAGGGCACCTAGATTTGATAACTCAGGAACTAGTTCGCGTTACCAGAGATTGGGTAAGGGCTTGAAATTATCCCAAGGGGAAGGTATTAGGCACCCCTCAAGATCCACAATTGTGGGTCCCAGCCAATTAGTTTCGTGAATTTGGACGGTGATCAAGTAACAAGTAAGGTTCACATGTGAGGGGATTTAAAACAAGTATGAAAATCTTTAAAGCTGTTTGAATAACATAAACATTTGAAAAGAATTGTCCTAGGTTTAAAGTAATACGGATCACTTCAATGCAATACCCGATATGTCACACCTCGAGGAGGAGGCTACACGTGGTATTAGCGCACCGGTCATCATATCTGTATTCTACCTTTCCCACCCCGTAAGGTTATTTAAAGCGCATGTGTTGGTCAGAAAGCTTATTGTGTGCCATTACTCGTCCCATCCTATAAGTCCTGGAGGGTGTTTAGGACTACTAATCCTACAATGTGAGTGCTAGGCTGAACCCCTAAGCTTAAAGGATAAAATACTAGGCGACATGCATAACAAGTAAGACTTCGCATATGAAGGAACACATAGGGGGCAAATAAAGGCTTATAGATCCCTCCACAAGTAGACATATAATTGGCACGTCTCAAATACGCTTAAAGTCTCAATGATAGGAGTTTAAAACAGGAATTTTGGGTAAAACAGTAAATCAAGAAGAATCTGATTTGGAAAACTTAATGAAGGCAGAGGATTTAATTGAGATTGAGTGATTCAAAATAGCTGATTTTCAGAAATATAGCAGTTAGAGGTAATGGTAAAACTTAGAAGTACAGTGATTAAGGTTTTCAAGAAAACATAGCAGAAAATCATTGGAGTCCATTTTTGAAGTAAAATAGTGATAAGTGACCAAAATACAGTCGCTAAAGGCAGCAGTAGACTTAGAAATAGGCAGTGATTAAAAGCTTTCAGTGAACATAGATGAAAGTTATTAAAGCATGGGTTTGAAATGATTTTAAAGGATAAGTAAATAAAATACAGTGGCTCAACATAGAGTAGTAGTTGTTAGTTTTCAAAGAACTGTAGCAAAATGAGTAGTAAGATGGTATCAAAACATAGTGACTTGAAAGGCATACAATAAGGAGTCTAAATGGCACGATTTTGAGCAGAATGAGGCATTTTGAAAACCCAGTAGTTTAGACATAATAGTACAAAAATTAGTGAGCCCTAGAGGAAGCAAATACACAATTTCAAGACTGTTTTAAAAATAGAGCAAGAGCAAAATGACTTCAATGAGGTAAAATAAGAAGGCGAGCATCAGGAAGTAAAATGTTTAAGGGGACTGGTCTGATCTTAACCCAGTTAATTGATCTCAATACGCATTAGGACTAAAGTTTGCCTAGGCGTCGCCTATATTGCCTAATTATATCAAAGGGTGAACATGCATATTTAAGTCTGATTTAAGGGATATATACTTGCAGAAAATGTTTCAAACAAATTAACCATATTTTACGGGATTGTTAGATTAAGCAAGCTAGTTAGACATTTTAACAATTGCAACTCAAACGAATGAAAGATCTTAAGCAGCAGGATATCTAATGCACGTAGGAGTTCTTAAAAACATGGTTTCTAGGATGCAAATGCAGCGATGACCTTATGCAGCTGATTTCGCTTGTTATTAACTGATCAGAATCATGAAATGAGTATAATAACATGTTGAAAGTGAAAGTCCTAGAACAGAATTTCCAATATGTGAAATGCATGTCCTATGCATGTTATCTAATGCACAAATAAGTAAGTAAGGTCCTATAAGCATGTTTTCTACCCATTACCTAAGCTAGGCATGCATAACCCCCATATTCACTATCCAGCCCCAATCATTCGTTTACAAATTATTATAGACCATAATAAGTGAATTACAATAATGAAAAAAAAGGAAAATAAGAAATTATTCTATAGGGAACCTTCAATCAGGCCCAATCTTCCAGACTCACCCCTCTCAATTTCACAGCCTTACATCAATCTAGGTGCGGCAAAGCTCCCAAAGGCCTTGGTGAGGGCCCTGGCCAATACTAGCACCCAGCAATTGCCCATGGTTAAACAAGTGCAATGTAGAGTACCCTTACCTCAGTGTCTCAAGGTTCAGCGGGAACTCATGGTCCCTAAGCGATGCACACACTGAGGGGGGGTGGAACCTAAAGGTGTAGGAATTGTGTGAAGTGCTAAAAGAGGTTAATAAAGGGAATTTTAAAATCACTTAGAGACTAACAGGAGAAAATAATTTTAAAATAGGAAGTAACAGCACTAATCACAAATCAGTAGAGTTCCAAGCAAACAAACACAAACAGGGGAAAAAAGGATTCAGGGGATAAGCAATAGGGCAGTGTATAATCAGTTTTAGTTACAAGTTCATCACATATTGGGGATACCCTCATGGAAGTAAAAAACATTATACAACTACTAAAGAGATCACAGAAGAGAGGCTAGACATATGAAAAAGAAGACACACAAATATGATAGACATGCAAAGAGAAAAGAGACAGTAACCACATAGTCAAACGATCCCATAGGCCCTAATGAACCACAGATAATAGAGCAGGTGTTAAGCTAGAAGAAGAAGAGAGATCATATAGAGGGATTAGACATTCTAATGACATGGCAAGCAATATAACCATAAATAGAAGCATGCAAGGAACAATAAGAAACTCAAATAGAATTGAAACATGTTGTTTGGAACACTTGTTAATTTAAACTAGAAACATACCAGTGATGCAAGTAAAGAGCAGCAGTAGAGTGTAGAAAATAGCACAGTAGCCTTGGCTTAGCAGCCGGCTAGTAGCAAGTACAGTAGAGAGTAGCAATAGAGGCAAGAGAGACAAAACACAAGAGAGTAGTGTATAGAGTGAACTGAGCCAAATTCGACTTGTCCCGTTTATGAAAGAGTACAAGTATTTATAGCTTTCAAAGCAGTAGTGAAATAGGGTAAAAATCAAGTCCAGTAGTAATTAAAGGACTTTGAAATCAATTAGTCAAGAAATAAGGCAGGTTTTTATTCGCAAAATATTGAGAATAAGTAGCATATAGGCAGGAATAATCAATACATGACAAATAAGGAAAAGATCCCTGTAATTTGGTACTAATAACTTAATAAAGAGTAAGGATCAAAAGACCCCTTTAATTAAGGAGTCACTTCACACGGTCAAAATAAAGTAAATAAGGAAAGAATAACAAACACATAGAAGGGAATTGGGGGCAAGTACAGGAAGGTTTAATTAAGGTAATAGCCAAACGGTACAATTAGTTGTAAAATAAGCAAGAGAACTAATCAGCAGTGTAAAGAATATCACAAGGAATTCATCAAAGGAAATCAGTCACAGGAAATTAGGGGTGTTAACATTAACAACGCTGATATTAAAAGACACATTCCATGAACGAGCATATAAGCGGAGTATCACGCAGGCAAAATCGAATTGGAGCCCTAGTATAACAGCAAAAATCAGAATCAATCAGAGCATACTCATGAGAACACAACAACAAATGAAGCAAGTAAACATATACATCGAAACCAAGTCAGAAGCTAGGGTTACGACTATAGATTTGGGGTTTTAGAAAAAAATCAAACAACAAAGTAAAACCTCGAATAAACAGTCAAACATAAGAAGAATAATAAGATAATACTGAGAAATCTGGAATTTAAGCCATTTAAGAGGGGTTTTAAGAACCCTAGTGTTTAAAAGCAAAAGGGGAAATCGTTTGCAAAACATCAGGTTTTAAGAAAGATAGGTGAAAAATCATCGAAATAAACATAGATATATTGCAGATCTTAAAAGAAATTGAAAGGTCAAGAACTAGAGTTTCAAAGATAGAACCCGTAGATGGTCGAAAAATCTGTCGTAATACTCAGAGGTAGTGATAGCCGGAACACCACCGAGTTGAACCTCGCCGGAGAAGGCCGGAAACGTCCACGCAGGAGCCTCCATGACTGTTCTGGCATGGTTGAAGCTTTAAAGGATCTTAGAGACGAAGTAATAGGAGAGACGGCTTCATGGTGGCCGGTAGTTGAAGGGATGAGCCTGGGAGTGGCCGGAGATGAAGGCCATCGGAGGAGATGAAGATCCTAGAAGGCTCTAGAGAGAACTGGGAGTGGAGGGGTCGAGAAGAGAGAGAGAGAGAGAGAGTGAGATGGAAAAAATGAAAGACGAGGAGGGGGTAGGTTAGGCTAATTAAGGTAACCAATTATCTAGGCCGTTGATCTCGTTTGATCATCGGCTCAGATTGAGTGGGGATTGGGCCGGGTAAAGAAAAGGTTGGGTTGGGTCGTTAGTTGGGTCAATGGGTTGGGTCGTTAGTTGGGTCAATGGGTTGGGTAATTGGGCTAGCCAAATGTGGCTAAATGTTAAATAGGAAGAGGCTAGTTGTGAAATACCCAATTTAATAGGATAATTAATTAATTAAAATAGCTAATAATTGTATAAAATGAAATTAAGTTAAAAATAAGTATAATTACAGTAATTAGACAATATTAAAATATAGAAGACATGAGTTCGGATTTTTAAAGGTATAAAATGACTAATTAGGCTATAACTGCAAAACAATTGTATTTGCCATTAAATAGTGCTCAATTAGTCAATTTATGAAATAATTGAATTTTAATAAATAAAAAGTGACAAATAAATCACA
>ML276155.1:0-18447 GCA_005239495.1 Nicotiana undulata
TGAATTTCCTGAGCTTTTGCTTCACTGGTGGGCATGTTGGATTGGTTGGCAGCTTGTGGGCCATAATGGATGTACTGAGGCCAGTCATGTCATCATATGAACAGGCGAATATGTCCTCATATTCCCTTAAGAATTTCGTATATTCCTCATTTTCTGACGGCGACAGATGAATGTTGATGCGTGTTTCTTTGGCGATCTCTGTGTTTCCCACGTTGACGACCTCAGTCTCGTCCAAGTTAGACTTAGGTCTGTTCTCAAAGTTCTCAACCTCCTTAATAATGTCCTCAGGTATATCATCCTCGTCTAACTCGGGATCCGTTTGTTGCGTTGCCTCATTGCAGGTCACGGTCGTCGGTTCATCAAGATAAGTAATAGTAGTGCTCTGTAAATAAAGTAATGGGAAGGAAAACAGTAACAAGTAAATATAAGGTTTATAAAGAAACTGGAAATGCTTTGATAAATTGAATAATTGTTTGAACATAGGAGCTCTTTCTTGCAGAAATTAAAAATGAGAAAAGGAAGAAAATTCTTTAAATAAATAAACTGTAAATAATGCTCGTTTTGTTAGCCTTGCTACCCCGAGGCTCGACGGGCTTTGGTTGTCTTGACGGACCAATTGTCGAAATGTGATCCCTTGCTCACGACTTGTATGGAAGGGCCTTCCTCCCCCTCCTCTTCAAGAATGACACAGCAGTCCATGTCCTCATCATCCAGAAATAGATCCCTTATTGTCGCTAGCGCTTCCTCCTCGTCTGTACCATATGTGATGTCAGCTGGCTGGAAAGTCTGCTCTATGCGGGGTATTGGCTACTCCAATGGGTAGTATGGGCCGCGCCATGGTGGCTACCAGTCCTTGAATTCCATCCAAGTGTACTCGTACCCTAGACCAAAAGTAGTATTGTGCTTCTTGAGTGTTATCGACTTTGTTATTCCTTGAATATGCTTACCGAGACCTTTACCCGGCTCGTACCCTTGCCAGTTCAATATGCTTTCGGTCTTATTGCCCCACCACTTGTCTTTGTCAATGGCGTTAACACGTTATGTTGTGATAGATTTCTCCACCCAACTTCCTCCTTCTATCGATGACCGAAAAGGTTAGGCGACTGTAGATATTGTTTCTACCGTCGCCATGAATGATGACCTCTTGATGATTCCATTCAAACTTCACATCTTGGTGTAGGGTTGACGCTACAGCCCCAGCCGCGTGGATCCAAGGTCGTCCCAACAGTAAGTTGTAGGACGCATGCACATCTATTACTTGGAAATCTACATCGAACCAAGTTGGTCCCATCTATAAGCATAAGGTGATTTCTCCCATGGTGGACCTCTGTGAACCATCGAAGGCCTTTACGTTGATCTCTCCTTCGTTTATCTCATGTAGACTATTGCCCAATCTCTTGAGTGTGACCAGCGGACAGATGTTGAGGTTGGAACCCCCATCAATTAGGATCCTTGTGATGAAATGATCCTCACATTGTACAGTGATGTGTAGTGCTCTGTTATGCCCTAGCCCCTCGGGCGGTAGCTCATCTTCATGGAAAGTGATCTTGTGACTCTCCAGTATCTGGCCCACCATGTTGTCCATTTCCCCACTGGTGATATTGTCTGGCACGTATGCTTCACTCAGCACCCTTAGCAAAGCACTCCTGTGAGTTTCAGAGTTTTGTAACAGGGAGAGGATGGATATCTGAGCTGGCATTTTGTTCAACTGGTCGAGGATTGAGTATTCCTTGGCTTGTATCTTTCTTCACTGATCGTCTGAACCTGTTTCAATGATGGGGGGACGGTTGTGGGCCTGCTTTCTAGAATCAGCCAAATGCTCTGGGGTATAAACTCTGTCAGTACTTGTCATACCCTGTGCAGCGATGGCTTCTTCAGACTGGCCTTTACCTTTTCTCCTTGCTTCAGCGGTGTAGTCCCACGGGATGGCGTTTGAGTAAAAGGGTGTCGTTGTTGACATTTCCACTGGAATAGGTGTGGTCATTCTTGTTCCTGTCGGAGTATATGTTATAGATGGCCAAATTGCAACTTCGAGCGGTCGCACAAACTCGACTTCGATCGGTCCTGGGGCCTTTCCCTCGGTGGGTGGTCTTGATTCAAACTCAAGTGGAATGGACATGTTTAACTCAACTTCCTCAGATGGCTGCATCTGGACCACGATCGGATTAAGAGTAATCGCAGGCTTCTTCGGATCACCCTCGGCAATTAGCCCAATTGATCCCTCGGGATCCCAATCATCTTCAACCTCAATCATGTGGACACCGGCTTTATGGTCGGGCAGCGGATTATTGCGAACATTAGGAGTAGGGTCCTTGGCTACAATGATCTTGTTATCTATGAGGGTTAGTATCTTGTCTTTCAGGGAACGACATTCCTCGATGGTGTGTCCCTTCAGCCGGAGTGGTAAGCACAGATTTTGTTTGGGTTGACCCACTGCGATGGGTTCTCAGGGATGACAGCAGGGATGGGTGTGACATAACCGGCAGCTTTAAGCTTTTCATATAATTGGTCAATGGGTTCAGCTATGGCAGTATACTGTTTTGGTGGATGACGGTCGAAGTTTGGGCGAGGTCTCGGGAAGTTTTGGCGATTAGGTGGTGATTGATAGTGAGAAGGTTGGGAATTGTAGGCATTATAGACGGGAGCTGGTTGTGAGTATCTGGGCGAGGTATGATGATATGTGGATGGTGGAGTTTGGTAGGTGGGTGAGGGTGTCTGGTATTGAGGTGAAGGTGCTTGGTAACTTGGAGCTGGTTGGTAAGTGAAGGAAGGTGCGGGGTATACTTGGTATTTGGGAGGGGACTTGGCTTGCTGTGCCACCATCACGGCTCCTACATCCCTTTTCTTGGACACACCACCGGATTGCAGAGCTTTATTGGTAGCCTGTAAGGCTTCAAAATTAGTAACCATACCGTTTTTGATGCCTTCCTCGATTCGCTCTCCCAACTTGATGATATCAGAAAACTTGTACCCTTCGACCATCATCAGCCGCTCATAGTACTGAGGATCCTGAGCGCGCACAAAGAATTTCTTCATTTGTTCCTCTTCTAAGGCCGGTCTGACCTTGGGATCTTCTGACCTCCAACAAGTAGAATACTCGCGAAAAGTCTCCTTTGGTTTCTTCTTCAAGTTCTGGATGTAGAACACATCCGGTGCATTCTCGGTGTTAAATATGAATCTATCCATTAAGTCCGTAGCCATATTCACCCAATTGATCAATTTCTTTGAATCCTGGTTGATGTACCAGGATAGTGCATCACCTTTCAAACTCCTCATGAAGAGTTTAATGCGGATCCTTTCATCTTTCCCCACGCCGACCAATTTGTCGCAGTAAGTCCTCAGATGGACTCTCGGGTCACCAGTACCATCAAACATCTCGAACTTAGGAGGTTTGTACCCCTCGGGAAGTTCAACATCGGGCTGTATGCAAAGATCCTCATAGTTCAATCCCTCAACCCCTTTAACTCCTTCGACGCCCTGAACTCGGTTGGTCAATTTCTTGAGTTCCTCGGCCAGATTCTTGATGAGCTTGTCCTTCTCATCGGACTCATAAGTATGCGGTGTGGAATGAGCTACGGTTTCCACATAAATGGGGTTGTCATAATCCTGGAGGTGGTCTCTCGTCTGATCCTGGAGAGGCGGAGTTTTGTAGTGACATGTGTTGCGTGGTGCTGGTGGAACGGGATCTTTGGGGTGATTGGGTTATTTGGGGACGTTTTGGGGTAAAGTAGGGTTTAGAGTATTTGGGAAGTGAACGTCTGGGACGTTGAGGGAGAATGATAAGTGGGCCAAATTCTTGACTTGGTCAAGTTCCTCTTGGAACTTCAGCAGCTTATTCTCTAGTGGGTCATACCCTCTTGCAGAACCTGAATACCCTGACAATCAGCGATCTCAACCTGTTCATCCCTGTTGTCTTTTCTAATACCGCTTGCATTTGTCGTCTTGGTTTTACCCTTGCTTTTTCCTTTGGGAGGACTAGGAGGAGGGCCCTTTGATCTGGTGCAATAAGTTGTTGATGCCAGAGTGTACAAACTAACCTTTGGGGAAGGGGAATAACTAAAAAAAGGTAGTGAAGTTAGTGAGGATTATGAAGAATATTGCGGTAATTTAAACACGTAATGCGAAAAATGTAAAACGCATCCTAAGTTGGGGAACCTCTTGATGCCCGAGGTAGGCCTAACAACAAATTAATTTGGAGAACTTAAATACTAAATGCCTCATTTTATTGATAATAAAATAGACGAATCCAACTTGACTCTAAAAATACGAAAATGTAAAATGTCATTAATGGCCAGTGGCCTCATTACATCAAAAGCAAAGTAAAGACAAATCCTATCTATTTGGTCTCAGAAGGACCTTCCCCAAAATCGGCACCTCTACTAGCTTTGATCAACATTCCCATCTCGCGGAGTCCCAGCAGTAAGTAGGTCTTGGCTAGAATTCCTACTTTATTTCCCTCGGTCTTTTGACAAGTCTCGATCCTCCTAAGGAACTTTTCCTCCAAGTCAACTATGCCTCGTTCCAAGTGTGCTAGACTCTGGGTGGAAGTGATGGCCATGTCCTTCCATTCCTCGATCAGCTTTTTGTTGGCTATGTAGATTTTGTGATGATCTTCTTCACAGTCACGGAGCCTTTTGCGAAGCTGGTTGAGCCTATTTGTTGCCTCGACTTTCTTATCTATGACCCTATGTCCTCGAGCGAACCCTGGCTCAATACTTCCTCCACTGTTATCTTCCAACCATCCCAGATAGTAAGGAGAGTAACCGGCGTGATACCTGTCAGGCTCGATAGTATCCTTCTCCAACCGGATCCTGCAGTGCCACAATTGTTGAGCTTGACACTTGTGAGGGTTGTCGTCATCTTGGAAGTTCGCCCTGAGATGACTCATTTTCTCGACCCTTGGGACGACTTGCTTCCTTCCTGCCTGCCTCATTACTCGAATCGGGACGTAAGGGTACGTCCCTCTAAGACCAATCAATATTAGGAACGGAGTGTCTCTAGTCCGAATGATGAATTCGTTGGTCGGGAACCACTTGAACATCCATTGGATCTGATCCTCGGTCAAATTTTCCAATAACTCGACCCATCCATTCGCATTCTCTGGCTGTGCAAACATGTCGGGGATGTAGTTCATACGCTTTGGATGATGTAAAGCAATATAATCATCCGAAACTCTCCTATGTATGTCTTGACGGTAGTCACCCCTTTGCAAATGCTCGGTGAGCCAAAGCTGAAGTAGCAGGTTGCAACCCTCAAAATGTTTTTCTCCTCGTTGACAGTTCTCCAAAACTCGGTATATGTCAGCAACAATCATAGGTACAATGTTGTAATCTTGTCCGTCGATCCTTTCCATCAGAGTCTTGGTAACCATAGCCAATCTGGTGTGGATTCTCCCCTTCTTTGTTGGGAAGACCATCAATCCCAAAAAGCAGAATATGAAGACAAATACCCGGCGATGAATGTGTCCTAGAGAGGTGAGGGCGAACTCTTCCTGGTATGTGTGATAAGACTGACTACGGCCATACCTCTCGTACAAATAGTCAAAAGGGATGTACGAGTCTTCCAAGCAGACTAAATCCGGATTCTTCTTGAGTCCCATCATCTTGAGAAAACCCCGGCCTGATCGGTTTTCAGGCATCAATAACCCTTGAGACTCCCAAGGCAAACCAGCTAAACCCCCTATCTCCTCTAGCAGTGGTGTCATCTCATTGTTCCCAAATCGAAAAACCGACCGATCACAGTCCCAGAATAAGGTGGCAGCTTCTATCATCATGTTATTAGGCTGAACGCCCAAGAGAGAGGGCAAGTTGCCCAGGTGTTTTCTGACTGCTGTTTTGTCGCTTGAGTGCAAGTCTTCCCACCAATTTAGAAGTTTTGGGTGGATGTTGGTGACCATGCCGAATCTGGGGACCTCGTGCCTCATCTCTGCAAAGTAAACAGGTTAGGCCCTTACCCCCACCGGACTCGACTATTTAACATCAATAATTAGCATGAGCATTTAAGTTCTCCAAATAAATGCACAGAACGTGAAGGCGTCCTTTTGGGTTCCAGGGAAACCCAATAGACTTTGGACAAGGCTATCTTAAAGGCTATTGTGCGGACAACACGTTAGCCTGGCTAGGTTTGACCATGATGCATGCAACATACAATAGAGTAAGGTTTCTATTGGGGTTTTAGACTGGTACCCTTGAGCGGACAACTCAAGGGGAAGGCACGGAACTGTCGACTGCACCGCTGAGCGACTAGTTTTACCGCAAATACGCCTTTCCGAATTTAGGGGTGATAATATTGGAATAGTGCAACCACTCATTGTAAGCGTTGCTATAGGATTTTTTTGGAACGAGTGGAATATGAATGTGGAGAATGATATGTAATAATAAGCATTAAAACAGATAGGCATGTATTTTCACGTTTGAGGAAAACGGTAAGGAAAGGAAATACAACAGTTATAATGGAAAGCGGTTACAAAGAAAACACGAACATATGTTAGTTACGTTTGGGTGAAATAAATACTTGTAAATATTAAACAGTCAACAGCATATAACGGGGAATAGGAAAAGGCGTAAACATTTAAAGGTAAATTAAAGGTCCAAATTCACAAAGCAAATTGTAATGGTATAATCCTAGGGAAGATCCCCAGTAGAGTCGCCATGTTGCCGTGCCCCCTTTTTTCTATCGCACGGGTTAGGTACAGAGAGATCGGGTTTATGACATTTTGGACAACTCCTTAAAAGAAAGGGTTTAAGGAAGAGTCGCCACCTAACGATTTTATGGTGCGTTAGGGCACCTAGAGTTGATAACTCATGAACTAGTTCGTGTTACCAGAGATTGGGTAAGGGCTTGAAATTATCCCAAGGGGAAGGTGTTAGGCACCCCTCAAGATCCACAACTGTGGGTCCCAGCCAATAAGTTTTGTGAATTTGGACGGTGAACAAGTAACAAGTAAGGTTCATATAAGAGGAAATTTCAAACAAGTATGAAAATCTTTAAAGGTTTTTGAATAACGTTAGAATAAACATTTGAAAAGAATTGTCCTAGGTTTAAAGTAATACGGATCACTTCAATGCAATACCCGGTATGTCACACCTCGAAGAGGCGGCTACACGTGGTATTAGCGCACCGGTCATCATATCCGTATTCTACCCTTCCCACCCCGTAAAGGTTATTTTAAAAATGCGTGTGTTGGTTACGAATGCTTATTGTGTGCCATTACCCGTCTCATTCTATAAGTCCTGGAGGGTGTTTAGGACTACTAATCCTACAAGGCAGGAACTAGGTTGAACCCTTAGGTTTAAAGGANAGTTCAAAAATAGGAATTTTAGTAAAATAGTAGGAATCTGAGTTGGAAAACCTAATGAAGGCAGAAGATTTAATTAAGACTGAGTGACTTGAAGGATAGTTGATTTTCAAAAATACAGTAGCTAAAGGCAGCGGTAAGATTTAGAAGTACGCAGTGATTTAAAGCTATCAGAAAACATAGAAGGAAGTCATTAAAGTATGGGTTTGAAGTAACATAGTGATTTTAAAAGATAAGGGACTAAAATACAATGGCTTAACATAGAGTAATAGTTATTAGTTTACAGAGAACTTGTAGTAAAAGATGTAGTGAGATGGTATCAAAATATAGTAACTTTATCAAAATATAGTAACTTTAAAGAAATACAGAGCAAGGAATCGAAATGGCATGGTTTGCACAGAGTGAGGTATCCTTGAAAACTCAGTAGTTTGAAAATATAATGGGACAGGAATCAGTAAAAAATTAGTAACAAGAAATAGATGCACAACTTCAAGACTATTTAAAATTGAGCAGGAATTTTAATAAAAGTAAAATGAACTTCAGTGAGGTAAAACATGAATGGGAACAGCAGGGTTCAAAATGTTTAAAGGGAAATGATTAAACTAGTAGAACATAATTGATTTGATTTTAATATGTATTAGGCCTAAAGTTTGCCTAGACGTCGTATACATTGCCTACTTATTTTAAAAGGGTGAACATGCGTATTTGGATTCTGATTTTAATAGATACATGTTTGTAGGAAATTATTTTAAATAGATTAACCATATTTTATGGGAGTATTAGATCATGTTAACTAGGCGTTCAAGTCCTGATAAATAAGAAGTCTTAAGGGCAGGATATCTAATGCACAAAGTATCATCTTAAAACATGGTTTCTATATGTCATGCTTATGAAAATGCATGAGCAATACATTATGGTCGCTTTTGTTACTTGTTTAGTTATACTGGAACATGGTTTCAGATGGCATGAATATAATATATGTGTTGAAATGAAAAACCTAAACATGATTCTTAATGCATGGTATGCATGTCCTAAGCATGATACTATTGCACACATAGGGAAATAAAGCCTAAGTCGTGATTTCTACCCATACTACACTAAACATGCATAGTTCCCTCCCATATTCATTATCCAGCCCCAATCATTTGTTTACAAATTATTACAGACCATAGCAAATGAATTACAGTAATTGCAAAGAGGAAAATAAGAAGTTATTCTATAGAGAGCCTTCAAACAGGCCCAACCTTCCAGCCTCACCCCTTTCGAGCTTCACAACCTTACATAGCATGGGTGCGGCAAAGCTCCCAAAGGCCCTTGTGAGGGCCCTGGCCAATACCAGCACCCAGCAATTGCCAAAGTTGAGATAGGTGCAGTGTGGAATTACCTGCCTCAGTGTGTCAAAGTTCAGAGGGAACTCAAGGTCCCTAGGCAATGCTCACACTGAGGGGGTGGAACCTAAAGGTCTAAGCATAACGTGAAGTGCTTGTAGTTAAAAAGAGTTGAGTTCGAAGGGGAGTTTTGAGATAACATGGCTTTAGAGGATAATATAAAGATCTTTAATGAAAACCAGTTTGAAAAAGGAAGCAGTAGAATGGTCACAACTCAGCAGGTATGCAGAACTCAAGAAAGCAAACACAAATAGGGGAAAGGGATTAGGGACAAGTAATGGTAGCAGCATATTTGCAGTAATCGGTCCTTAGAGCAAAGTTATAGATTTTCACAGAATGTGATATGCCAAGAGTTGATCACATATTATAGATGGAGATACAAATCTGAGAATACCAAGTATTATAGGTGCATTAGAAGCCAGGCAATTGATAAAGAAAAATACATGAAGAGATGCTAAATATGCAGAAAGAAGAAGTAAAAGAGTCACATAGTCCATAATGAATCATAGAGAGGAAAACAGGAGTCATGTTAGGCTAGAAGAAGAAGAGAGATCATAGAAGGAGAGTAGACATACTAGTTACATGGTAGGCAATAGAACCATAAG
The DNA here is from genome assembly GCA_005239495.1 of Nicotiana undulata. Taxonomy (NCBI): domain Eukaryota; kingdom Viridiplantae; phylum Streptophyta; class Magnoliopsida; order Solanales; family Solanaceae; genus Nicotiana; species Nicotiana undulata. The sequence continues at coordinate 9,291 of ML276155.1, forward strand.
TAAAAACGCAAAAGAAACAACAAGAATCTTAACCAAAATTGAAACATATTGTTTTAGGATGCTGTAAACTTAAGTTAGAACATACCAGTGTTAAGAGAGAGAGCAAAGCAGAAGAGAGAAAAGTGATAGCACTATTAGCCTTGGCTTACAGCCGGCTAATAATAGGCAAGAGTAGAGAGCAGCAAATAGAGCAAAGAGAGACAGAAAGAAAGAGCACAAGAGAATGTAGAATAGTATTGATGTATGTGTGTTTCTAGTGAAGGAGTAGAGGGCATATATATCTGCAAACATGTAGTAAATAAGGTAACAAATAATTAGTTCAGCAGAATTATGGAATTAGGCATCAATTTGAATCAAATTAATAGAAGTACTCCCTTTAATTAAGGACTCATACTCAATCAGGGATAGACTAGTAATATAAGGAAAGAAGATCATGCAAGACTGACAGTCCAAGTATAGCACATGTAAATAAGACCAAGTTCAGAATCCTATTTAAGGAGAAATATACACATATCGATTTGACAGTAATACCAGACACAAAAATAGAGCAAGAGATAGTTAAAAAATCGAAGATTAGTAAGGACATCCTCAAATGAGGCCCTAGTTACAGGAAATCAGCATTAATTAGAGGAAAATATCACAAGGAAGTAATTTCAGCACATAGAACAAGTAATTAGTCGAGGTTTAGAAAATCCAATTAAGGAAAGGTCTGTGAGAATCAATCTAACAGTAGAATCAAATCACATAATAAAGCAAGGAAATAATTTGTAAGTCAAAATTAGGGACTTAAGTAAGAATCTCATAGAGTCAGGGATTCAACACTAGCAGAAACGAACATGACATAATAGGGAGAACCAAAAATCAGAAACCCTAATGATCATAATAACAAGAACTCACAAAGGTCTAGAAATTCAGGAAAATTGAACACAAATAACATAGGCAGAAATCAGAACATGGTACGAATCATGATACGGGTAAAAGAAAGGAATAGTCAGGAACCCTAGTGACGAGCACATAGCAAATAACACATGGGGTCATAGAGTATCCACAAAAGCAAAGCACTCATGCTAAACAGATAAACGTAGATGGCCAATATACTCAGACTCACAGATTGAACCAAGAAAATTTGGGGTTTTTTAACAACAAATGAGTCACACAAGGGGAAAAGCTCAAATAAAGTTAGAAGACGGTAAAAACCCACAAGAATAACGCTAAGAAATTAAAAGAGAATTGTTTCGAAAAAGGGTTTCAAACCCTAGTTTGTAAAGATGAGAAATCGTTTAGGAAATTGAGAAATCTTTGAAGGAAACATGGAAAGAACAAATAATATGTATAGATCTGTTAGAAAAAATCGAAAAGTTCAAAGTTAGGGTTTTGTAAAAGAATCAGAGATAACCGGAGAACCTGTCGCGAAGCTCGAAGGTAATGGTGATTGTGGCATGGCCGTATCAAGAACCCCACCGGAGAAGGCCGGAAAGTCACCAAAGCAAGAGCCCCAGTAGTGGTCTAGCATGGTTGAAACCCATGGAGGTCTCAAAGACGGAAAGGATCGGAGAGATAAGGCTTCAAGGCGGGAGGTAGTTGAAAGGAGGTGAGCCTGGAAGTGGCCGAAGATGAAGGCTGGAGACCGTCGGAGAACCAGAAGGTTCTAGAGAAAAGGGGGAGAGGAAGAGACCAGAAGAGAGAGAGTCAGTCTCGAAGAAATGAGAGGGGGGGGGGGTAGGTAAGGGTTAATTAAGGTAAGAGATGATCTGGGCCGTTGATCTCATTTGATCAACAGCTCAGATTTAATCAGGGGTTGGGCTGGGTTAATATTGGGTTTGGGCTAGGTTAAATAGTCTGATGAGTTGGGGTTAATTAGGTTTATAGATTAGGTTAAAATGTGGCTAGAATTTAAAATAATGTGGCTACTTGTTAAATACCCGTAAAAATAGATAATTGATTATTTAAAATAGCTAATAGTTTTATAAAAATAAAATTAAGTTAAAAATAGGTAAAACTACAATAATTAAACAATATTTAAAATGTAAGAAACATAAATTCGAATTTTAATAGGTATAAAATGTCTAATTAGGCCATAATTGTAAAATGATTATAATTGTAATTAAATAAGACCCAATTTGGCCGATTTATGAAATAACTAGATTTTAATAAGTAAAAAGTGATTATGAATGACATACTGAACTGGAAAATATTTTAAAATTATTTATAGCACAATTTATGAATTATTTCAATATGAAATATTAAAATAAACAGGAAAAAAATTTAATAAAAATATGAAGAAAAAAATAGGGAAAAATACTCGTTATTACAAAGAGTAATTTAGAAAGCTTATATGCAAGTTTGAAAATAATTTGAGAAAAATTGGGTATCAACAGCTGAGTCCCTTGCCGGGACGATATAATCTTTGTTGAATATTTATGTGTATTTGAGGTTTCCTATTGTTGTATTTTCATGTCTAATTGTTGCTTTTATTTATGTTATGCACGAGGGGACATTCCATGCCGAGTGATTGTGAGGTTTTTCACGAGGGGACATTCAGAGCTGAGTGATAATCTATTTTTGCACGAGGGGACATTCCGTGCCGAGTGATTATTATTTATGCACGAGGGGACATGCCGTGCCTTTTCCTATTTATTTACTTGTTCCGAGCTGTTGAATTCCTGCTGTTATTTCTACATTTCAATTATTATCTTGTTCTGTTGTTTTTAGCTGTTATGGCCCCTTTATCCCCAACATGTTCTCCCCCGTAGTTGTATTACTTGTTTATTTCATGTCATTACTTCCTGTTATATTATTGAATTGCACAGGTGTTATTTGTTGGCGTGTCCTAGCCTCGTCACTACTTCGCCGAGGTTAGGCTCGGCACTTACTCAGTACATGGGGTCGGTTGTACTGATGCTACACCTGCACTTCTCTATGATGTGCAGATTACGGGGCCGGACCCAGTGAACACTGAGCGAGGGAGTATCCTTCAGTCCACGGCGACACCGAGGTAGCTCTGCAGACGTTTGCAGGCCTTGGCGTCACCTCTTACCCTTTTCTCTCATTTTTTGTCTTATTTTAGTAGTTCCAAGACAGTTGTATCTACTTATTTCAGGCCATTGTATTTAGTGAACTCTTAGACTGTTCGTGAGTTTATGGCACCGGTTTCTGGGGTTGTACTTAAGTAAAATTACTACGGGACTTTTATTGAATTCTTGAATTTTGTATTACTTCCGCATTTTTTATTATAACTTTCCTAGTTATTTTTGGTTATTTAATTGTTAACAAGTCAATTTAATTCAAACGTTGGCTTGTCTAGCGGGTTCAACGTTAGACGCCATCAAGGCCTGAAGGTGGGATTTTGGGTCGTGACAATGTAGGAAGTGAAAGATGTAAAATGATGAGTATAAATAAAGATACAGACGGAAAAATTATGGTCTTCATTACCTCAAGAACCAGTGAAAATATTATTGAAGGGGGCAACACGTGTGTGGGGTATTAAATGTGAGAAGACGTGTGTCCTTTCAAGCATCAGAGACCATTCAGAAGGTTTTCAAAAGATTTTCTGCCAAGAATGTGATCTTCACTAACGTTGCGCTGACACAAAGATATGCCACCGGAAAGCAGGGGGGCTATCTGTATTGGGTAAAATTGATTTATAATAAATGATCGAATGATAACGGGATACGTGGAGCCAAAGATAGGTAGAAGCAAATCAAGTACCAACTAGTACCGGGGGCAACAATTGCAGTTGGTGTCGGATAAACCTCGAAAGTATCCTGGTCGACGGGAGCAGTTCGAATGCTTGCCATTAGATAGCATTCAATGAAGAATATTATCCAACGTTAAAATGGAAGCCGTTGTAGAAAATATTTGCATGCATGGCCTTTCGTTACATATTCATCAATGGCCCTTTTATCGTCATTTAAGAGGGGCTTGATTCTAGGATCTTGTTTCTATCCTCGGAGGCATTGCTCTCGGGGCCAAGCTTATCATTTCTTTCAATTTTAACCGATAAGTCTTATTTTTAATCTTGTTTATTTATTGTTTCTGGATCAGTTTGTTTATCTATAAACCGCATAACAAATTCAGTGTTGTCGTTTTACGGGTAAACACAAAGTATTATATCGAATGTGTTGGTGAAGTTGCCTATTCCTTAAGAAAGAAAAGCCAATGAACCTTGGACTCTTCTCAAATACGTTTTCTGCGGGAAGTAACTTTGTCTATAATTGCCCCCTTTATTTATTATTTATTGCAGTTTTACATATTTATCTATTTCTAGATTGAGTCAAAAATTCAAAATTAAGATGTTGTTATCTCCGTTCACGGAAAAGATGGAGAATTTTAGTTCAACATACCAATTTCTTAATGTAGAAGCTTGTTGATATCTTTCCAGGAAATGAAACTCTCTCAAGTCTTGTCAAGTTTAACATCTTAGGGTTTTCCTCGTCAAATATAACTGAACTTTTTTCACTTTCACACCTCTATAACATCACTAGTTGCTAATAATAAAAAGAAAGAATCAGAAAATTGTATGGAAATTGATTGATTTGTTCCTATATGTGGGAAGTCCACGACTCAATTACCACATGTGACCGATACATCAATCTTCCAATTGCTTCTTCGGGATTAAAAAAGCAATTTCCTAAGAAAGAGAGTACATTAAGACATTCCAATTGGAGAAAGGATGATGACATTGTAGGTAAGCCTATATTGTAATTTTCAAATATATCATACTAGTAGGCTTACACGCGCTTTGCGCGGAGTTAAACATCAATAAAAATTTAAAAAAGAATTTATCGCGTTAATAACAAATATAAATATTATACATTTTTTATGAGAAAGAAAATCGTCAATAAATAAAATATATTTGGTTTAATTCATAAATTTAGTTTATTTGTAGCAAATAATCAAAATGATATACAGTTAACTGTATTTTATCAATGAATATTACTTAAGCTTTATCTAATTAAGAAAGTCCAAGACCAAGAAAAATAAAACCTAAAATAAAAATAAAGGTCGCATAGATTCTTAAAGCTACTAATTACACAAATAAAATAAATTAAATTATTGTTAGTTGTATATTGAGAAGCTGAAAATTTCTATGAGAAAAAATATATACTGTTTGACAAAAGATCATTAGGAAGACCTTCTCCTCTTAGTTAGCAACATATGTTAAAACTTTTATTCCATTAATTTATTGTATTATTCTGGTAGTTAAAGCATGATTTTATGTGATAAATTTAATTGAGTAACTGCATATTGAATTAGAGATAATGTTACACTTTAAAGAAATAATATTCACCAAGCATTCACATGAACAATTAATTTTTTTGATAAAAAAAATCTTTCAATAACACACTTAATAAGATAAGAATCAAAACTAATTGTGTGTAAATCCTAACATTAGAATAATGAGTATTGTTTGCAACTTGATTATGAATTTCACTAAATTTTCAATCATCGATAGTATATCCCAAAAATAAAAAATATCTTATTTCATAAAATTAATAACTCGTTGTCTAGTGATTTTTAAACTACCGAAAGCCTGCCCCATTCACATTGTTAAATTTTTTATCGGTAATAATCTATTATTATATTTGATTTCTTAATTAATTAGATTATATTGTATGTTAACTTAAAGTTATCTACAAATTGTCAATGTCATAGATTAATGCCTAATTCAAAAAAGTTCATTGAAGAAAAAAAAATAGAGGCAAAAGAATTAGGAACATATAGAAAAATATATTAATAAAATAAATCTATATATAATAGGAAAAGAAAAACACATTAGAATCTCACTTCGACATCGGATAAAATCACGACTCAAAGTTATTGAAATTGTAAAGTACAAATATATACAACAAAAAACAGATATCAAAATCTCTATGTATATATTATTTGAAAAAAATCACTACTTCAACTTATACAACATAAACCTAAATATGACAAAATCAAAGACAAGTAATGAGAATTGTGAAATACGTTTTACGTCGATCTTCACTTCATTATTTGACTTTTCCTCTTAAACATTCTTCTTAAGATTCACACATGCATAGAATATCTTCGTGCATTTACCTTAAACACAAAATAAATAATAGAAATTATACCATATCTTAGTATAATTTTTCTTTCCCACTACAACCTTGCACAAAGAGATAGCTCAAACCATTATAAGCAAAATATAAAGATAGTGTCAATCATATTTGTTCAATACATAAAATTCCTTATATATAGGTACATATGTAGGAACATATAATAATTAGTCATAAAATTACACATTAAATATTTAGAGGTTATCTGTCACGACCCAATTTCGGGGTCGTGATGGTGCCTGTCGTAGAACCAGGCCAGCTACCCGATTGTAACAAAACTAGAACCGATCCCCTTAAGGAAATAACATTTCGAAACATCCTGAAGTCAATATTAATAAAGATCTGTATTTAAAGAAATTTATGAAAACAAAAACCCCAAAATCTACAACTCTCGGATCCGGTGTCACACAATCATGAGCTACTAATACATAAATATGACTAAAAGAAGGGAAAGTATCCAGCATAGTCTAAAAGTAAATGCAACAGGTAGAAAAGAAGAGATGGCAGGATCACGATCGCCAGCTGCTACCTCGTCAACTCTGGTGGACTGCTGCAAATCACGGACCAGAACTGAGTCTCGATGTACCTGGATTTGCACACAAGGTGCAGGGTATAACGTGAGTATACCAACTCAGTAAGTAACGAAAACAACCTATGGGCTGAGAGGTAGTGACGGACTAAACCTCCGATAATTTGAACAACAGCATATAGTTTGAACATGACAGTAATATAGTAGAAAGTAAGCGAAATGCACTGAGTTATGTCTGTAAACCTGCATTAGTTCGTGTAAAATCAGAAATGTTATGTATACAGTATCCAAACTCTCATAGGAAGTCAACTCAGTACTCGAATTGGCCATCAGGCCCAGGGAAAATCCATCCCAGAATATGGATAAACACAGTGACATAGTCACTCAGTACTGAGGAAAAAGGCCAATCCAGCCCCACGGAGAAGATCCATCTCCGGAACAAGACACCACGGAGAAGATCCATCTCCGGAACATATCACTCGGACAAGATCCATGTCCAGGGAAGATCCATCCCTCAATATCTGTGCGCTCACTGGGGGTGTAAAGACTCCGGAGGGGCTCCTATAAGCCCAAGCGCTATATCAAGCCAACGAAGCATGATCCAAGGATCGCTGCGCTATGCAGCCCGATCTCATAACTGTCTCAAAATCTGGCTCTAGGCCTCACTCGATCAATACTTTCCAATCTCACTCACCATGCTCTCAGATATATATCTATAATTCAGCCCAAACAATGATAATACGATAAGGCATGAGAATATAGGCTACAACATGTGATGACCCGAAAAGTCATCCCGTATAATTTTATCTAAATCTATGTGTCGAGGCAGTGAAAGACTCCTTCTTATCTCCCTTGTTGTGTAGCGCAGCCCGGGCGCGTAGCCGGGAAGCCTTTATGTGAAAAAGATTGATGAAATAATGAAATTTTAAAGAAAATTGCTTTCTAAAAACTATAAAGGTTGTGAAAAAGAAATATGATAAAAATCTGTGTAATTGAGGCCCGTACTATGGTGACGGAGCCAGGATAAATCCAATATGTTTAAACTGAATATCTGCGAAATTGGTGAGAGACAGAGTTGAGTTTGATGAGATTTGAACTGAAAGTGGGAAAATGTGAAAGGTTGAAAATTTTCATGTGATTTGATGTGTAATTTGATGTTTATGATAGTGATTCGGTGTTTTGAATACTTGAATAAGTCTGTAACATGTTCCCGAGGTTGTGTGCACTTTTGTTTGAGGTTCCGAGGGCTCGGGATAGTTTCGGGTAGGTTCCGGGTTGCATTACACTGAAATTCACTGAGTATTGCAGGTGCAGTAACAGGTCTCTGAACCTGGGACCGCGGCCGCGGTCGCGTAGCACGGTCTGCGGTGCTCCCTTCGCGACTTCGGTCGCCTTAGCGCGGACCGCGGTGGAAGACTTCAGCGAGACCTGCAGCAACACCGCGGTCGCGGTCGGGGTCGCTTTAGCGCGGACCGCGATGGTCAAACTTCAGAGAACCTACAATAAGGCTTTCGCGGCCGCGGTCGTCTTACCGCGGACCACGGTGGAGGCCTGGGAGGGGGTACCTATAAATAACGTAATTTTCAGCTATTTTCCACTTTTCAAAAATCCTAAAACGTAAGAGGCGATTTTCTAAACACTTTTCTTCTTCAAAAACATTGGTAAGTGATTTCTAACTCAAATTCTTTACTCTTTAACTTCTTTTTACAAGATTGCATCCTAGAATCTAGGGTTTTCATGGGGAAATTGGGAATTTTGGGGAATGACTTAAGAATATCGAAATTTGGGAATTTAGACCTCAAATTGGGGTCGAATTCCAAAACCAATTGTATACCCGAGCTCGGGGGTGAATGGGTAATCGGGTTATTGATATTTTTTGTGTTATGACTAAATGGTTAATTAGGAGTGATACATTGAGGTTGTTTCATGAAGTGGAGAGTTAACAATTATTTGTTCGGTTGAGAATTTTACTGTTGAAATGATTACTTCTGAGTGAGATTGGTTATAGCTGAGTCCCTTGCCGGGATGAGAGAATTTCGTTGATCATTTTTGTACATTTAGAACTTCTCATTGTTGAACCTTCATATTGAATTGTTGTTTATGTATATACTATGCACGAGGGGACATTCTGTGTCGAGTGACTGTGAGGCTATGCACGAGGGGGCATTCCGTGCCGAGTGACTGTGAGGCTATGCACGAGGGGACATTCTGTGCCGAGTGATTTTATTATTTATCGCACGAGGGGACATGTCGTGCTGAGTGTTTATTATTTATTGCACAAGGGGACATTCTGTGCCGAGTGATTTCATTATTTATCGCACGAGGGGACATGTCGTGCTGATTGTTTATTATTTATTGCACGAGGGGACATTATGTGCCGAGTGATTTTATTATTTATCGCACGAGGGGACATGTCGTGCTGAGTGTTTATTAGTTATTGCACGAGGGGACATTTCGTGCCGAATGATTTTATTATTATATTATGTGTAACGACTCAGCCGGTCATTTTGTGTGTTGGGACTCCGTTCCCGTGAATGACTCTTTCCAT
>ML276156.1:0-20291 GCA_005239495.1 Nicotiana undulata
CTCGATCAAATACAGTATCGAGTGCCAGTCGTGCCTCCCCTAGTTTGGGGGCGTGACAGTATCTTTACATATATACCATTTACCACTGAGTTATCATTTTTAGACATTATGCTTTAAGCTTGTTAAAATTTTTAAATATTGAACTATGAAACTAAATGGGACAGGGAACAGTTAGTGTAATTCATGTTGGCTTGCCTAACCCCGCAGTTGGGCGCCATCACGACCTGCGTTGGGATTTGGGTCATGACAATGTGGTATCAGAGCCCTAGGTTCATGTAAGTCTCACGAGTACCGGGAAGGCCCAGTAGAGTCTTGCGGATCGGTACAGAGACGTCTGTACTTATCTTCAGGAGGCTATAGGGTGTTAGGAAACCTCCCCTTGTTCATATTCTATCGTACATTTGATGATGTACTCAAACTTGTTCTTCTATTCTTTCACAGATGGTGAGGACGCGTGCATCTGACGTTCCTGACCCGGGAGAGGCCGCTACCCCCGCCGCTCGAGGTTGTGGTATGGGAAGGGGTAGGGCACCTGCCCGAGGTAGGGGACGAGGACGTCCCAGAGTTATACCAGTGGCACCATCAGGGGACCCTATTATAGAGGAGCAGGATGAGGTGCCTCCAGTAGCACCTGTTCCAGTGGATTTCATGGCGGCGCTAGGCTTCCAGGAGGTCATGGGCCGTATGCTGAGATTCATGGACACTATGTCCCCGGCTGGTTTATTTCCAGCTGACCCTGCTACTTCTCAAACGGGAGGGGGAGTCCAGACCCCTACCGCTCAGACCACAGGACAGGCAGCAGCAACACGTCATACCCTGGGTACATTGCCCGTGGTTAGGGTTCAGCCTGTAGTAGCAGCCCCAGAGCCCAGGCCAGTTGCAAAGGGTGACCAGCAGAAGATGTTGGATAGATGGACCCGACTTCGCCCTCCAGTCTTCGGGGGTGAGCTGGGTGAGGATGCCCAGGATTTCATCGATAGGTGTAGGGACAGACTACACAACATGAGGATTTTGGAGTCCCATGGAGTGGATTTTACCACATTTTAGTTGGAGGGCAGAGCTCGCAGGTGGTGGCAGTCTTATATTCTCAGCAGACCAGCAGATTCTCCTCCTGTCATTTGGGATAAGTTCGTGCAGGTGTTACTAGACAGATATATTCCACCCTCTGAGAGGGAAGAGTTGCGGCGTAAGTTTGAGCAGCTAGAGCAGGGCAAGATGACAGTGACAGATTATGAGGCCAGATTTTCAGAGTTGTCACTCCATGCACTTATGATATTGCCTACCGATGCCGAGAGAGTGCGGCGGTTTGTGGCCGGGTGACATCCAGGTATTAGGGCCACCATGGCCTGAGAGGTGGAGATGGGTACTCCTTACCAGCTTGTGGTCGAGATAGCTCGGTGGATTGAGGGGTATCGATTGAGGAGCAGGGAACCGGGTCAGCAGGGACAACAGGATAAGAGGGCCAGATTCTCCGGTGATTTCAGACATACCCCAGCTAGGAGAAGAGGTCAGTTTGGGGGCAGTCAGTCCAGCAGAACTTCATATTCAGCATCTCCACTACCTCCCCGTGGTGTTCTAGTGAGGCCTCATTTCAGCGACATGCCAGAGCGCTCCTACCGTCCTCCATCCATCCAGAGTCACCCAGTGGTTACTCCAGTCGCCAGAGATCCTCCGGTTCTTATTTCAGTGCTATTCCAGAGGGTTCACACCGCACTCCGGCCATTCAGGACTTTTCTTCTTCGGGACAGTAGGATATGCCACATGTGAGATGCTTTGAGTGCAGTGATTTAAGTCATGTGAGGAGAGATTGCTCCAGGTATCGGGGCAAGTCTATACAACAAGGTTACCAGCCTATGAGTTCAGCACCAGCAGTCCGGCCACCCAGAGGTGGAGGACAGGTCTGCAGGGGTCATCCTAGAGGGGGAGGTCAGTTAGCTCCTGTTCCCTCTGGGGGAGTTCAGTCTTCAGGTGCCTCAGCCAGGTTTTATGCCATTCCGGCCAGATCAGATGCAGTGGACTCAGACCCCGGATCACATGTATGATCTCAGTATGTGGTAGAGGGGCTTCAGTATTATTTGACCCCGGGTCCACTTATTCATATTTTTCCTCTCTATTTGCTCATTTCCTGGATGTTCTTTGTGAGTCCTTGGGTTCTCCTATATATGTGTCCACTCCTGTGGGCGATTCCGTGGTGGTACACCGGGTCTATCGGTCTTGTGTGATTACTTTATGTGGGCTTGAGACCAGAGCAGACCTATTATTGCTCGACATGGTTGATTTTGAGGTTATTCTAGGCATGGATTGGCTAGATCCTCGCCATGCTGTGCTAGATTGCCATGCCAAGACAATTACTTTAGCCATGCTTGAGTCGCTTAGGCTAGAGTGGAGAGGTTCTTCAGTTAATGCATCCAGCCGGGTCATTTCTTTCATGAAGGCTCGACATATGGTCGAGAAGGGGTGTTTGGCTTACCTTTCTTATGTGCGGGACACCACCGCCGAGTCTCCGACTATTGATTCGGTGCCAGTTGTTTGAGAGTTTGTAGATGTGTTTCCTTCAGACCTTCCAGGCATGCCTCCAGAGCGAGATATTGATTTCTGTATTGATTTAGCTCCAAAAACTCAGCCCATTTCCATTCCCCCGTATCGTATGACTCCTAAGGAGTTGAAGGAGCAGCTTGAGGAATTGTTGGCTAAGGGGTTCATCACGCCGAGTGTATCGCCATGGGGTGCTCCAGTTCTATTTGTGAAGAAGAAAGATGGGTCTATGCGGATGTGTATTGATTACCGCCAGTTGAATAAGGTTACTACTAAGAATAAGAATCCTCTGCCGCGCATTGATGATTTGTTTGACCAGTTGCAGGGTGCTCGTGTGTTTTCCAAGATTGATTTGAGATTGGGTTATCATCAGTTGAAGATTCGGGCTTCAAATGTTCCGAAGACTGCATTTCGTACCAGATATGGCCATTATGAGTTCCTAGTGATGTCCTTTGGTTTGACTAATTCCCCAGCTGCATTCATGGACTTGATGAATAGGGTATTCAGGCCGTATGTTGATTCCTTCATCATCGTCTTCATTGATGACATCTTGATTTATTCACGGAGCCAGGGTGAGCATGAGCAGCATTTGAGAGTTATGCTCCAGACCTTGCGGGAACAGAAGCTATATGCTAAGTTCTCCAAGTGCGAGCTCTGGTTAGATTCCGTGGCATTTTTGGGGCATGTGGTGTCCGGAGAAGGTATCAAGGTTGATCCTCAGACAATTGAGGCAGTACAGAGTTGGTTGCGTCCTACTTCAGCTACAGAGATCATAAGTTTCTTGGGCCTATCAGGCTATTATCGCCGATTCGTGGTAGGGTTATCTTCTATTGCAAATCCATTGACTATATTGACTCAGAAGAATGCCCCGTTTCGATGGTCCGACGAGTGTGAGGCGAGCTTTCAGAAGCTCAAGTCAGCATTGACCTCAGCACCAGTTCTGGCATTGCCTTCCGATTCTGGGATGTATACCGTATATTGCGACGCTTCACGCGTCGGGTTGGGATGTGTGTTGATGCAGGACGAGAGAGTTATTGCTTATGCTTCGCGCCAGCTGAAGGTTCACGAGAAAAATTATCCTATGCACGATTTGGAGTTGGCGGCGATTGTTCATGCTTTGACGATTTGGCGGCACTACTTGTATGGTGTGTCTTGTGAGGTTTATACCGACCACCGTAGTTTGCAACACTTGTTTAAGCAGAGGGACCTCAATTTGAGGCAGCGTAGGTGGCTTGAGTTTTTAAAGGACTATTATATCACCATTTTGTATCACCCGGGCAAGGCAAATGTGGTAGTAGATGCTTTGAGCAGGAGGGCAGAGAGTATGGGTAGCTTGGCCTACATTGCAGTTGCGGAGAGACCTCTAGCCTTGGACATTCAGTCCTTGGCTAATCGCCTTGTGAGATTAGACCTTTCGGAGCCTCGTCGAGTTCTAGCTCATGTGGTGGCTCAGTCTTCATTGTTGGGAGAGATTAAGGCTGACAGTTCGATGATCCGTGTCTGGAAGATCTTAGGGAGACGGTGGTCCAGGGTAGGGCCAAGGAGGTTACCTTGGGAGAAGATGGTGTTTTGAGACTTTAGGGTCATTTATGTGTTCCTAATATTGATGTCCTGAAGAAGAGGATTCTAGAGGAGGCCCACAGTTCTCAGTATTCTGTTCATCCGGGTGCGACAAAGATGTATCTTGATTTGAAGCAGCATTACTTGTGGAGGCGGATGAAGAAAGACATTTTGTAGTATGTGGATTTGTGCCTCAATTGCCAACAGGTTAAATACGAGCATCAGAGGCCGGGAGGCCTACTTCAGCAGATGCCCATTCCTGAGTTGAAATGGGAGCGCATCATTATGGACTTCGTGGTTGGGTTGCCTCGGACATTGCGGAAGGTTGACGCGGTTTGGGTCATTAGGGATAGATTGACCAAATCGGTGCATTTCATTCCTCTGGCTACCACTTACACTTCAGAGAGGCTAGCCCAGATTTATATTCGAGAGGTAGTTCGGTTGCACGGTGTACCAGTGTCCATTATATCAGATCGAGGTTCTCAGTTCACCTCGCACTTCTAGAGAGCATTGCACAACGAGATGGGCACTTTGATAGATCTCAGCTCAGCATTTCACCCTCAGACTGATGGCCAGTCGCAGCATACGGTTCAGATATTGGAGGATATGCTCAAGGAACGTGTGCTTGATTTTGGGGGTCACTGAGACCAGTTCTTGCCTTTGGCGGAGTTTGCGTACAATAATAGTTATCAGTCCAGCATCGAGATTGCTCCATTTGAGGCTTTGTGTGGTCGGCGCTGTCGTTCTCCTATCGGATAGTTTGAGCCTGGCGAGGCTAAGTTATATGGCACGGATCTGGTGAGAGATGCTTTGGAGAGGGTGAAGATAATTCAGGAGAGGCTCCGCACAGCTCAGTCCAGACAGAAGAGTTACGCGGATCAGAGAGCGCGTAATGTAGCATTTATGGAGGGTGATAAGGTTCTGCTGAAGATTTCGCCGATGAAGGGCATTATGAGATTTGGGAAAAAGGGCAAGCTGAGCCCCAGGTTTATAGGCCATTTCGAGGTATTGAGGCGAGTCGGGGAGGTTTCTTATGAGCTTTCTTTACCTCCCGCCTTATCGGGAGTTCATCCGGTTTTTCATGTATCCATGCTCCGGAGATATCATGCCGATTTCTCTCACGTGGTTGATTTTAGCACTATTCAGCTAGATGAGAAGTTGGGCTTCGAGGAGGAGCCAGTTGCTATTGTTGATAGGCAGCACCGCCAGTTGAGGTCTAAGAGAGTTTCTGGCGTGAAGGTCCAGTGGAGGGGCCAACCAGTCGATGAGGCGACTTGGGATTCCGAGGAGGACATGCGGAGAAGATATCCACAGTTATTCAGCACTCCAGGTACGATTCTAGTCCCGTTCGAAGACGAACGTTTGTTTAAGAGGGGGAGAATGTAACGACCCGACCGGTCGTTTTGCGTTATCGGACCCCGTTTCCCTATATAAGTCTTTCCATAGCGGCATCTCATGATTTGTGACTTGCGGGGACTGGTGGTTTAATATTTGGTAGTGTTTTGAGCAGTATAGGAACACTTGGTTCCTTAAGGCTAGCCTATTTGGCCAAGTTTGACTTCGGTCAACATTTTGAGCAAACGACCTCGGAATCGAGTTCCGGCAGTGTCAATAGCTTCGTATGATGATTTCGGACTTGAGCGTATGTTCGGAATGGGTTTTTGATAACCCGGGAACGTTTCAGCGCCCGATATAGAAATAAGGATTTCCTTAAATTTGAAATTTGGTTTGGAACGTGATTTTATGATATCGAGGTTCGAATGAAATTCCGAGACATGGAATAGTTCTGTTATGTCATTTATGACTTGTCTGCAAAATTTGAGGTCATTCTGAGTAGTATAGGTTGGTTCGGCCCATCGTTTTAGAAATCAAGAATTTGCGAGTAAAGTTATGAATTCAGGGGTTTTGGGGTGTGATTTTGAGTTTTAGCATTGTTTTGGGTGTTCCGAGGGTTCGAGCGAGTCCGTGTTATGATTTAGGACTTGTTTGTATTTTTGGAAGGGGGCTCGGGTGGCCCCAGGTGCCTCCCCGACACCCCACGAGGCCAAAAACCAGCTAAAACAACTGCTGGTGCAGCTGTTGCTGGTGTGACCACAAGTGCGGTTGCCCAGCTGCAGGTCCGGATCCTCCGCAGGTGCGGAACAAATTCTGCAGGAGCGGATCCGCTGGTGCGAAAACCCCTCTGCAGGTGCGATCCCCAACCCCCTCACCATTTTACCGCAGATGCGGTCCTTTTCTCGCCGGTGCGGGACCGCAGGGGCGGTCCTAAGGTCGCAGGTGCGAAAACTCCTGTAGCAGCAGTATAAATATTCCAAAATACGGGATTCCTTCACTTTCTCCCAGTTTTCAACACCATTAGAGGACCTCCAAGTTTGAGCAGTACCTTCCACGACCTATCTAGTGTTAAGGTGAGTAATTCCTCTTTAATTTCCTAATTTATACATGGAATTCAACTAGAATTAACTACTAAAACATCAAGAATCAAGATTTGGGTAGCAATTAGGGCTCTTAAGGAAATTGGGGAACTTTCCCTTTAAGTCCATGAATTCGAGTAGAAAACACATATTAATGATCCATAGGCTATGGGTGAGTGATTCCTTCGAGAATTTTCGTAATTCGGGCATGCGGGCTCGGGGTTGAATTTAGTAATTCTTCAGGGATGATGAATTTTGAACAAAATAGGATAAATCCTCTTCTTTGATCATGAATTGATGTATTGTGCTATACTTGACTAGTTGCGAGACCTCGAGGGTAGATCTCGGAGTTTTTGGGCGCATCTTTGATCCGAGGGTTAGTTTCTCCACGAGGTGAGTCTCCTTTCTAACATTGTTAGGGGGAAAATGTCCCCATAGGTTCTTGATTGCTGTGTGTACATGTTGTGGGGGGCCACGTACGTACCAAGTAACGAGAGTCCGTACGTGGTGACTGTATTGCTATGTCGGGTAGCCTTAGGATTCACAAGCATGCTTCTATGTGCCCTATATGTACCTTCGTATGTGTTATGAGTTATGAGTTGTAGTTACTATTGAGATGATAAGGAAAAGTGATGTATTATGATTTAAATCCTAGTTGATTATCCGTGGTATGGGCGCAGTCCTGTTAAGTTCACTGTTGAGTTGGTACACATTTGTACTTATATATGCGCACTTGTTATCGAGTCAGCACACGAGTCGCAGGTATGATGTGCGATCGTGGGTCACCTTATTATTATCGATTCAGCACACGAGTCGCAGGTATGATGCGCAATCGTGGCGTCAGCTTATTATTATCGAGTCAGCACACGAGTCACAGGTATGATGCGCGATCGTGGGTCAACTTATCATTATCGAGATAGCACACGAGTCGCAGGTACGATGCGCGATCGTGGGTCAGCTCATCATTATCGAGTCAGCACACAAGTCGCAGGTACAATGCGCGATCGTGGGTCAACTTATTATTATCGAGTCAGCACGCGAGTCGCAGTTATGATTCGCGATCGTGGGTTAGCTTATGACCTCAGTCCTTATGACCACCCTTATGACTCCGGCCGGTTGTCTTGGCCTTGTATATGTATGACCAGTTGTCCAGGGTCACTTATAGTCAGACACGTCAGGTATTTTGTAAGAAGGGAATAAAGTACACTATCGTCCATTTCCAGTTATTTCTTGGAGTACTTCTTGTGATATGCACTTGCTGTTTACTGTTTTATCTGCCTACTGCTTTCTGTCATATCCTGTCATTTATTATATTACTGGAACTTAGTGAGTGTCTAGTCGACTTCTCGTCACTACTACTTCGAGTTTAGACGGGATACTCACTTGGTACATATTTATTTATGTACTCATGCTGCACTTCTGTACTTGACTGTATAGGTCCTGAGGCTGGTACATCTGGTTATCAGACCGGAGCTAGGTATTGATTAGAGCTGATTTTACTTCACGGTGAGCTGCTCCTCCTGACGAACTCTGGCAACACTATGGAGTTTTCCTATGTTATTTTCCCGTCTATTTCATTCAGACAGTGGGATTGTATATATTGTCTTTTGTATATCCAGTTAGTATGCCCGTGGCACTCGTGACACTAGTTCCTGGCACACACACGTGGTGGTTATTCTGGGTTTGGGGCTGTCTATATATATGCTTATCTTTTGGCCCTCGTATCTTTACAGATATACCATTTACCACTGAGTTATCATTTTTAGACATTATGCTTTAAGCTTGTTAAAATTTGTAAATATTGAACTATGAAACTAAATGGGACAGGGAACACTTAGTGTAATTCATGTTGGCTTGCCTAACCCCGCAGTTGAGCGCCATCACGACCTGAGTTAGGATTTGGGACGTGACAGCCGATAAGGCCATACAAGTATCCATATACCTGACATTTATCTACAAGCTTCTAAGAGTACATAAACATCAAAAAGGTCGGGACAGGGCCCCGCCATACCAGACAATGCATGTCCCAATCATACTGACCAAATAGGCAACTCCGGAGGAAGTGGAGTGCAACAACATCTTCCGCTGAGCTGATAGCCTACTAGGAGGAATGTCAACCTGTCTATAGGGACCTGCGGGCATGAAACACAGCTTCCCTAAGCAAAAGGGACGTCAGTACGAATAAAGTACTGAGTATGTAAGGCAGAAAAGCATAACTAAGAACAGTAATGTAAAGAGAGATGTAGAAGATACAACCTGTAGCATCTGAGTGCCTCTGAGAGATAGTGACATGAAATACGTGATACATATATATATATATATATACATAATCTTTTGAAAACAACCGCCTCTGTGGGCATCATCATCATCATAGCATACCCGACCTTGAAGAGGACTCGGTAAAAACATACCCCGCCATCATAAGACTCGGTAGAATTGTACAAGGCCACGTGGAGCTCGGTAAACACAACTGATCAGTGGTTGCACAATAGGTGCCGTACCCGGCTGACTAAAATGCGGCTCGGTAGAGTAAAGTAGATACTATATATAATGCCTGCTAGACTCATGGAATCACGCTCTAAACCTTTCGGAGTGACGTAAAGTAGTTGCACTTTTGATTAGTATTATGGACATCATACCATCAATATGAACTTACGCTAGGACTCAAGGATCATACATACTTTCTTAGAATAACGTTGTAAGGAAAGATCAACATGGGAAACCTTAGTTGCTAGGAATAGATTCATTATGAAATAGCATATCGTTTACGTTCGTTTCACTTTAGATCATGCCAAAAGAATGAAGGAAGAGCCTTAACATACCTTATTAAAATCTTTCCACTCACCAAGTTGAACTCGCCTCTTCGCACCTTGATCTACAACAACGATAATAATACTATCATTAAATTACGAAAGGTACAACTATCGCACAACGAACGACAAGCTTATTTTGTATAAAAACGGGAAACATCTCCCCTATTACCCTTACTTCCTCCAAATTCAAGATAATACCAACAACACAAGAATAAAACAACAAAAACATATATACATTATTTTCCAGCCATATATACACCACAAAATACTACAAAATAGCTCAACACACCACAATCTCTTCATACACAAAACGACCACCGTAGTAGTGTCAAACGACCCGGACATGTTACGAAGAACGACCAGCCCACCACCCTAAATATATATAGTGTATCTCCACGCCCTTCCTCCTCCAAAACGCCACAAAATAGTAGTAAAATATGCAGCCCAACAGCAACACAAAAGAGTCCCCAAAACAGTCCGCTACAAGTCAAATAACCCGAACTCACAGCTTCCGATCACCGTCCCGTGAGTTCTAACTATTAGGAAATGCATTTATCAACATTAATTTATATTTATAAACTTAAATACAGATAGTATAAGTTTCTTAACTATGAAGCACCTTCCAAAACTCTAACTACAAATAAAAAAGAGAGGTGGTATAATTACACTTACGTCGTAGGGATTGTTTTGATGTTATCGTTTCTCGATTCATGCCAGGGATGATAATCTTATTTGAAACCCTAGAAGATAGATTAAGGATATGTTTATGGGTGTTATCTGGTCGTGTTATACTCAAAAATTAATATAAAGCCGACCTAAGACTTATATATATCAACTTTGGAAAAGTCAAAGAGGTGCTAGCTTGGCAACCTAGCATTGACCGACCTTCCGACGCTTATATCTTTTTATCTGGATGTCTTATGAACAAACGGTTAAGAGAGATGGAAAATAAATTCCAAGACCTTAAATTTGGTATAAAATATGTCCCAATAAGACCTAATATAACACACTAAATGTATTTCTCAAAAAGCTTTAGTGAAACACCTACTTGTCACTTATGATGTTTGCGCAGTCTCGCGAAAATGCAAATATCTCCCTACTCCTATGTCTTATCGATTAAAGGTTTAATGTGTTAGAAACTAGACTCGTAGATATTCAATTTGGTAGGTAGATTGTCCCCTAAACCCAAGTATATTTGGAGAAAAGATCAGCTGCATTTTACCTAAGTTTCAACAAATTTATGAATGTAACTTGTGAAGACCTTTGCCAACTTTTGTTCCACATCTTGCTTGACTTCAAAACGTGGCACACGACTATCATACGATAAAAATAACTCATAGAATTACCTACTTATCATTTAATGAACCATAGTCTCACCCTAAAATACATGTTATAACATTCCAAACTCGTCGACTTTCGGCGAAACTTATTTTCTTCAATTGGTTTAACTTCTAAGCTTTACAACCCTCTTGGCACTTGTTATTCATGATCATAAATATTTGTAACCTCCAAGGCAACATGATTAACTTACTTTATATGCTTCCAAAAATAATCTTATTTCTGAGCTTACATTAATTGACTTATGACGTACTCTCACGTACGAAAACATGGGGTGTAACATCATTCACCCCTTCGGAACATTCATCCTCGAATGTTGACTAATGAACTTATACGTCTCTTAAAAAATAACTCTTACGAATACTTTAATATTTTCTTTTCCATCCAGGGAGTTGTTCGGTGATTAAATCCAAAGGCTAGGGCATTCCTCCATTTAGGCCTCTTTCTCACTCCACGAGTTGTGGTCGAAATTCTTCCAATCTCGTAACTGTTTCTACTTTCTTTCAGGTATCCTGGATGATTCTAACCTATAATGTGTGCCAATGCGACTCTTATCTTTGTTTTGTTGTTAGATTTTAACCAATCTCTAGGCCTCTCTTTGGGGACATATACAGAACTCGACAAGCTATCCCTCTAGGCATCTATAGGTGTACTAAAGTTCTTTGTTTGGTGCTTTGTTTAACTTACGACTATTGCTATATCTTGTTTCATGGCCTCAGTTATCTATGCTTATGGCTTTACCACAACTAGGTAGGTCATATTGTACTATAACTCTTACTTTGGTTTATTATTATCGAGGTATGCCACCCAACTCCAGGTTACTCTCTCACTGCATATCCAATATGTATAAAGCTAAGCCATTTAATGCTTTCTTATTACTGTTCATCTTAATAATGATAACCTAATCTCATATCATACTTTGTAACTTTCATCTATCTATTGTTGATTCACCTTAATGTTGGTCTATAATCTACCATTGATAACTTGAAACCTCTTATGTAATATATCGTCACTAGGGCTCACGTCTCATCGGGGAATATCAGAAGTGATTTTCCTGATCCACTTTGGGACGATACTACACTCCAATAACTGTATTTCATAGCATCCCAATGTGAGTCATCCTATGGGGGTATTCTAATCCCGTGTAGTTCATGAAATCCTTGTTCTCAAAATTATTATTCAATCAAAGGCCTAAACGTCATCCTCTTATCATTTATCACAATTACACCCTTACTTTACTACCAGGGTAGCATTCCATCTCTTCTAAATGCTCCTAGTTTTGAACTTCTTTGAGTTCACTAATGCTATACTAAGCTTTTTATAACTTTATGGAAACCGTCAGCTATCTTGTCGTGATGGGTTTAATCCCGAGTAATTATCTATTCTTGTCACCTTATCACTCACCTTTTCTTATCCTTACTCTTGTCTAGCTAAAACCTTGTTGCTCCACCATACTTTAGGTTACGACCTACGCATATCTATTTATATTACTCGCAACCTTCCTTTTAACATGCTAGCACCATAGATTTCCTTTCATGCCTTCTCAGTTGTCTTTAAATGTAAGAAACTACTTTTCCTGGTCGTTCTGCCACTTGCTGCATGGATACTTGGCTTATCTTAGTGCCCACGAATACGGGAGTTCCCTGTAACTCATATGATATCAATTATCAACTCTTTATTTTTTTTCTTCATCCCATTCATTAGCCACGATAGGTGCCACTTTCTTATGGCGTGCATACACTATTATAGTGAGATTGCTGTTACAAGACCATTTCTTCTTTAGGCCACTATGCTTATGTTGAAGCCTTATTCCTTATTTCCTCATCTAGTCTTTCGTTGAAGTGCTTAGGGAAGAACTTCTGACTCTTATAAAGTTGCAACCTTATTACATTGTATACCCCACAGTATTTTTGATGTTCTTACTCGCCTATCATTATCCTTAGTTACTTACCTCCATGCCCTTGTGCTCGTAGGGTGTCTTCTGAATTGAAATTTTAGTTGTCTCCCTAGTGGCACTGTCTTTTATTTATGTAACACTTATATTGTAATTTCTACTACCCAACTCCTATCTGAATATTTCTCGAGGATTACGATGTCGTATCTGAGAGACTGAATTTCCTATGCTAGGTTTCACTACGTTTATCTTTCATGTTCTACTGATTTATATATGATCTCTTGTTTAGTAATAACTAGGCTCTTCTTGAATCAACTACAGACTAGCCGTTGGTCCACTCTCATATCTGTATTCTATGTAGCGCCTCTTGGGTTATGTCCTTTGTCTTAACTTAGCTCTCGTACGGGATCCTAGTGTATCAAGTGTTCATTTCCACTTATTTATCAATATCATCGAGTGCAAAACCCTTATTTATTCTCCCATGCATCATGCTTGCATAATGTTCTGGTAGGATCTGAATAAATGCAATCTCATTCCTTTCACCTTTTTACCGCATTCTTCCTTTACCATTCGATAGTTACCTCTTCATCTTTGGAATTTTTTTAACATCTTCATTGACATATTACTCGCCTTGTGGTAACCCTTCTACACTAGGGATAATTGAATTTCTTACGCACAAGGGTGACTATTAGTATAACTGGCATATTCAGTCTCTTAAGCTTAACTCTACTCATAGTGCTTGCTTTAGGGAAGCGGCTTCGTGAATGACCTTTAAAGGTTATTCTTCTATTGATCATTCTATTATTGTCGAAACACTATCTTTGAAACGATGTCGGCTATTACCAATTCCTTCAATGATTAATTCATGTTCGATTTTTTTAATTTACTATCCCATACTAATTTCTATTACTCGGGGGTCTAACTTTTACTTCTGGTAATTACGTTGGATTCACGAACTTATTTTTCGAAATGAGGATGTGACTTTATGACATGTGCTCTTTTGTTCCCTCAAGGCCTGTTACCTCTTGTCTTTTTCTTCCCTTAACTATAGATTTGTTAATACTGTCATTTTTTTGATCTACCGTCGTCATCCACGTATGACATCTTAATCATAATGCTTCATTTACTCTATTCTTATTCTCCTGCTAATATCTCTGTCTATTACCTTATTCTATAAACTTCAACAAAAACGTTCTTTAACATTTAGCTCCCCCTGCTTCATCTCAATGGTTCTTCGGGACACCTAACATTCTGTCTCTTTTTTTATACTAGGGGAAAGAGTCATACTAAGGTAAATATTCCCCGCTTCTAGGATCTCTTCTGAGGTTTTTGAACATTCTAGTATTCATATCGGACTGTATTATTCTAGAGTGACCATCTGGCTATCTACCAATGAGAACTATTACCATGTCCTGCAGTACCCTTCAAAAATGTTAAATAATGATAACAATCCATCCACAATCTTGGGTTACTCTAACCCTAGCTGGATCCTGATACCCTATCCTTCTCTTAAATTATGTCAGTTAGCTCCCATAAGGCATAATTGACACGGGTATGGACAATTGTAGATATATCTGTTATTGCTGAAAGTAACTCAAAATGCTTATATTTCTCTGCCTGAATCATAAATACTGATAATCTTTTTTAACTGGGCGCCTCGTACCCTTCTTCATTTTGCTTCATTTACTTGTTGAACTTGTATCTACCTTCTAATTCGCTTATTTCTTTTTACCATATGGGTGGATATATATACATTACTTAGGGATCCTTATCAAGAAGCTTACACGTCTTAGTACACACATAATATGTTGAAGACCTCAAATTTACTCATCATAAGCATGGTGCAAAATCGAGTTCCTCTAACTCAACTCTTCCACGACCACGTTCAATCTCTTACCAATTGCCTTTATGGATGTAGGTATCGTTGTATTACGAATAAAGTAGAATTTATGAGTTTGAATTCCTACAACTAAGCTCTACCACACGATCTAGATTAAGAAGAAAGAGTGACAGTCCAAAATGCTTTGTAGCCCCCTGCTTATAAGTGTGGTGCACAACTCACCCATAAACAAGACTCTACTAGACACGGCTTGTAGACTCCCTAGGACAGAAATGCTCTGATACCACTTCTGTCATGACCCAACCTATGGGCCGCGATGGGCACCCGGTACCTTACTCAATCGAGTACCAACATAACATATCTTTCTTATCATACTATCATTGGTAAATGTTCCAAAATGGTCATCATGACATGATCAAAATAAAACACAAGGGAAAGCTAGACATGGACGACCTAACAGGATATAGAAACTTATGCATGTGACATACACACCTATAAGGCTGACATGAGTATTTGTAAACTCAAAACATAGGCCGACAAGGCCATACAAGTATCTATATACCTGACATTTGTCCACAAGCCTCTAAGAGTACATAAACATCAAAAGGTCGGTACAGGGCCCCGCCATACCAGTCAATGCATGTCCCAATCATACTGACCAAATAGGCAACTCCGAAGCAAGTGGAGTGCAACAACATCTTCCGCCGAGCTGATAGCCTACTAGGAGGACTGTCAACCTGTCTATCGGGACCTGCGGGCATGAAACGCAGCGTCCCCAAGCAAAAGGGACGCTAGTACGAATAAAGTACTGAGTATGTAAGTTAGAAAAGCATAACTAAGAACAGTAATGTAAAGAGAGATGTAGGAGATACAACCTGTAGCATCTGAGTGCCTCTGAGAGATAGTGACATGAAATGCGTGATACATATATATACATAATCTTTTAAAAACATCCACCTCTGTGGGCATCATCATCATCATAGCATACCCGGCCTCGAAGAGGACTCGGTAAAAACATACCCGGCAATCATAAGGCTCGGTAGAATCTTACTCGGCCACGTGGAGCTCGGTAAACCCAACTGATCAGTGGTTGCACAATAGGTGCCGTACCCGGCCGAATATATCACGGCTCGGTAGAGTAAAGTAGATACTATATATATTGCATGTTGGACTCATGGAATCACGCTCTAAACCTTTCGGAGTGACGTAAAGTAGTTGCAACTTTGATTAGCATTATGGAAATCATACCATCAATATGAACTTACACTAGGACTCAAGGATCATACATACTTTCTTAGAATAACTTTGTATGGAAAGAACAACATGGACAACCTTAGTTTCTAGGAGTAGATTCTTTATGAAATAGCATATCGTTTATGTTCGTTTTACTTTAGATCATGCCAAAAGAATGAAGGAAGAATCTTAACATAACTTATCACAATCTTTCCAATCACCAAGTTGAACTCTCCTCTTCGCACCTTAATCTACAACAACGATAACAATACTATCATTAAATTATGAAAGGTACAACTATCGCACAATGAACGACAAGCTTATTTTGTATAAAAACGGGCAGCATCTCCCCTATTACCCTTACTTCCTCCAAATTCAAGATAACACCAACAACAAAAGAACACAACAACAAAAACTTATATACATTATTTTCCAGCCTTATATACACCACAAAATACTACAAAACAGCCCAACACACCGCAATATCTTCATACACAAAACGACCACCGTAGTAGTGTCAAACGACCCGGACATGTTACGAAGAATGACCAGCCCACCACCCTACATCTATATGGTGTATCTCCACACCCTTACTCCTCCAAAACTCCACAAAACAGTAGTAAAATAAGCAGCCCAACAGCAACACAAAAGAGTCCCCAAAACAGTCCACTACAAGTCAAATAACTCGAACTCACGGCTTCCGATCACCGTCCCATGAGTTCTAACTATTAGGAAACGCATTTATCAACCTTCCTTGATATTTAACTACTTAAATACAGATATTATAAGTTTCTTAACTATTAATAACCTTTCAAAACTCTAACTACAAAGAAAAAAGAGAGGTGGTATAATGACACTTACGTCGTAGGGATTGTTTTGATGTTATCGCTTCTCGATTTCATGCTCGGGATGATAATATTCTTTGAAACCCTAGAAGATAGCTTAAGTATATGTTTATGGGCGTTCTCTGGTCGTGTTATACTCAAAAAGGAAGATAAAGCCGACCTAAGGCTTATATATATCAACTTTGGAAAAGTCAAAGAGGTGCTAGCTTGGCACCCTAACATTGGCCGATCTTCCGACGCTTATATCTTTTTATCTGGATGTCGTATGGACGAACGGTTAAGAGCTTTGAAAACTAAATTCCAAGAACTTAAATTTGGTATATAATATGTCCCAATAAGACCTAATATAACACACGAAATATATTTCTCAAAAAGCTTTAGTGACACACCTACTTGTCACTTATGATGTTTGCGCAGTCTCGCAAAACTGCAAATATCTCTCTACTCCTATGTCGTATCGATGAAAGCTTTAATGTGTTAGAAACTAGAGTCGTAGATCTTAAATTTATTAGGTAGATAATCCCCTAATTCCAAGTATATTGGGAGAAAAGATCAGCTACATTTGACCTAAGTTTCAACAACTTTATGAATGTAACTTGTGAAGACCTTTGCAAACTTTTGTTCCACAACTTGCTTGACTTCAAAACGTGGCACACATCATAAGTGACTTCAAAATGTGGCACACATCAAAACGTGGAACTCCGAAAAATGAATTGAAAGGGGCTATATTTTAAATACTCATTTAGTTTAATAAAAAATATTTATAAAATAGTTAATAAAAGATTAAAAAAATTCTATTTATGCATGAAAATGATTTAAAATAATTACTTAATATTATAAAAATATAAAAGGTCATTTTCTTGTAAAATAAAATAATTATGCACACATGGGCTATTATTGCAAAGTTATTGCAATTAAAACCTAAAGATGTAAATATGATTATGCATAAAATAATTAAAACTTAATATAAATATAAAATGATAAATTTAAGCAATAAAATTATTGTAAAATCATTTGTGATAGTAATTATTTAGATAATAAAATAATAGAATAGATTAATTAAAAATATTTTAAAATCACATAAAATTATGGAAATATATTAATTGATGCTCATGCCTTGTTTTAAAAGTATATATGCATTTTGAAAATAATGTAGGAAAAAATTGGGTATGAACTATATTCTCTTGCCATATTTGAATCTTTGTGGTACTAGTTGTCCGTATGTGGTGTTACTTAAGTGCTTGCCTAAACATGGCAAGTAATAATTTCTGAAATCGAACAAAAGGGGTTCGAATCTTTAATTTTGAGCATTGTTTCATCTACATATGTTCAATACCGTATTATGTGAGTCTGATTATATTTAGATTTCTGTTGATTTACACTTTTCCTAAAAACTAGGGTTTACCAGATTTCTCTCCTAAATTGATTTTCAACTGATTTGCATATTTTCTTTCCTTAATTGTTGTTTGATTTATTTCGTTTCCTTGTGTGTTTGTTTAATCTTTACTGCTATATAACCCCCCCCCCCCCCCCCCCCCCCCATTCCCTTTGGACAGACTTGAATCGATATTTTCTTCAATAAATTTGGGTTTTTTCTACTCTCTTGTTCTGTATTATGTTTTAGCCGGCTGAAAGCCAATGCCACTAAGACCTTGTTACTCAACCTTCTCTTGGTGCGAGCATTTTCTGGAGTTCATCGAAGCTCTTGTGAACTTTGACGCATTGGTATTCTGGGTTTTTGTAGAAGATTGTTCCTTACTATTATTCGTTTAACTGGTGAGTTACTGAACTTTTGCAATTTCATTCCTATGTATCTGGAATTTGCACATGTTTTCACTTCTGAAGTTCGTTAGCTTAATGTGTTTCCTGGGTTATTTTGTGTGCGATTCAGTTTGCTTTACTTCAGTTTTATGTCTGTTTAATCCTTAAATTCATAATGTTGATAGTTTGAAACATTCCAAAACATGATCTGAGTAAATTAGATTCTTTCAAGCCTGTTTAGCCAATGTGCTATGAACTACTACTATTTGGGACCTTTGCACTTCTTAGCATCTCTTTGGTGTGAGTTACTGAACTTTTGCAATTTCATTCCTATGTATCTGCAAATTGCACATGTTTTCACTTCTGAAGTTCGTTAGCTTAATGTGTTTTCTGGGTTGTTTTGTGCGCGATTCGATTTGCTTTACTTCAATTATATGTCTGTTTAACCTTTAACTTCATAATGTTGATAGTTTGAAACAAGCCTAAACATGATCAGAGTAAATTAGTGCGATGACCCAAATGGTCATCCTAAGTAATTTTAGCTAAATCTATGTTCCGAGGCCCCGAAAGCCTCCATTAATCTCACCTCGATATGCGTGCACAGCCCGGGCGTGTAACCAGAAAGCTTCTATGTGAAAATTTGATAAAAATGGAATTTTTAGAATAATTAAATGAATAAAGTTGACTTTGGTCAACATTTTTGGTAAACGGACCTGGACCCGGACCCGGACCCGTGATGTGACAGTCCCGGAGGGTCCGGAGGAAAATATGGGACTTGGGCGTATGCCCGGAATCAAATTTCGAGGTCCCAAGCTCGAGAAATGAATTTTTAAAGAAAATTATTTTCTGAAAATAATAAAGGTTTTTGAAAATAAACTTTGATGTGAAAACCGTGTGACCGAGCCCGTATTATGGTTCCGAAGCCCGGAACAGGTTTAATATATGTTATGTGACTTATCTGTGAAATTTGGTGTAAAACGGACTTGAAATAACGTGTTTCGGATCAAAATTGGAAAAGTTAAGCTTTATGAAGTTTTCAGAAAATTCTATGAGTTTTAAGGTTTAATTCCTTGTTTTTGATGATATTTTGGTGATTTAAAAGCTTGAATAAGTCCGTAGGATGTTTTGGGAGTTGTGTGTGTTTTTGGTTTTGAGACCCGAGGGCTCGGGTGAGTTTCGGGTAGCTAGCAGGGTGTAAAATGCATGAAAAATCTGGTTTTTTCTTGAACTTGCTGGTGTCTAGGTATTTACTCTATGCGAACGCACCCAAGGGGATGCGAACGCATAGAGTAAAAGTGGGGTATGGGGGAGTTGGGTAATTTGTGCTATGCGAACGCACCCAGTGTGGTGCGAACGCGGAGGGCAGTGGGGTCAGAGCTGTGCGAACGCACTCTAGCGGGTGCGAACGCGGAAGGTAGCTTAGGCAGGGCAGTGCGAACGTGGGCAGGGGGTGCGTCCGCACTGGGTAAGGTAGGTCCGGGGTGGGGGAGTGGTATTTGACCTGTGCGAACGCAGTTATTGGCCTGCGAACGCATAGGTCTGTTTGTCAAACCTGTGTGAGCGCGGTCAACAGGCTGCGAACGCATAGAGTTATTTTCTCTAGTGATTTTATTAACTCCAAAACAGACCCATTACGGGATTTCACCCTTTTCTCACTTCCTCCTTCTTCCCCAAACCTCCATAGACGAAATTCAAGCCCTCCAACCTCTATAGCTCCATAGGTAAGTGTTCTTAACATCATTTCCTCTTACTTTCATCAACTAATCACTAGATTCTAGGACTAAAAACATGAAATCAAGGTAGAAATTAGGGGTTTTGGGTAGAGTTAGGTTTTTGGGAATTTTGGGTAATTCAACCCCAATTTGAGGTCGGATTTCAAAACAAATCATATATTTGAACTCGTGGTGTTATGGGTGACCGGTTTTGGTCCGAGCCTCGTGTTTGGACCAAGCAGGCCTAGGGTCGAATTTTGGTATTTTTGGAAGAATGATAGGAATTGAATATCTAGGCTATGGGATTGTGTTATTGAGTCTTTATTGATATTATTGAATTAATTAT
>ML276156.1:20499-39807 GCA_005239495.1 Nicotiana undulata
CCGAGGTAAGTGTCTTGCCTAACTTTGGTGAGGTAATAGGTATTATTTGCTATGTGCTAAGAAATTATCATGTTCATTGCATAGGTTAGGTGCGAGTACCTATGCAATGTGTGTCAAGCATGCCCGTGAGTCTATTTTGATAGAAATCGTAGTATTTCTCCCATGTTTATCATATTATGAGGCTGTCTCTACTTGGTAAATTATTCGTGTTGAAAGTATTGGTTGTTGAGCTTAAGAAGTGTTGATACAATTGAGAATCCAAGTGTTAAGTATACAATTGAGGTGATTGGTTATACCTGAGAACCTTGCTGGGCAATTGTTGTGATAATGATTGATGTTTTCCCTTTGCCGGGTGATGTTGAAATGTATTTCCACTATGCTGTACTCCTTGCCATTATATCTGTCATTGTTTGGTGAGGAAGAGTGTAAAGCACGAAGGGTGATGTCGTGCCATGATATTAGATTACATTGCATAGTGAGGAAGATTGTAAAGCACGAAGGGTGATACCGTGCCATGATTCATAATGATTATAAGCACGAAGGTTAATGCCGTGCCATGATTTACATTGATTATAAGCACGATGGTTAATGCAGTGCCATGATTTATATTGCCTTACATTGTACAATGCATTGTGAGGAAGAGAGTAAAAGCACGAAGGGTGATGCCGTGTCATTATTTACATTTCTGGTATTTGTACTTGTTTCCTTAGCTATTGTGTTAAATTTCCTCCCTTGTTTAATTCTATATGTCAGTTTCACTGCTTCATTTCACTTGTTTTGCTTTACTGCTCCCGTATCCCTTACTTGTCTGCTTATCTCTTGCCTTGTATTATCCCTGTTACCTGCTGTAGAATAGGACAGGTTATCGTTATTGTCAAGTCTAGCCTCGTCACTACTTCGGCCGAGGTTAGGCTCGGCACTTACTCAGTACATGGGGTAGGTTGTACTGATGCTACACTGCACTTCTTAATGTTGTGCAGACCCCGCATCTGGACCTAGTGGACCGCATTGAGGGAGTCACCTTCAGTCCACCCAGAGCTTCAAGGTATACCCGCTGGCGTTCGTGGGCCTTGGCGTCTCTCCTGCATTTGGATTTCCTTATTGTCTTACCTTTTCTCCTAGTGTCAAGACAATTGTCTATTTCTTTTCAGACTCTGTATTTAGCACTTTGTTTAGATAGTTTGTGAGTTGTGATACCCCGATTTTGGGTATGCGACGTTATGTATTTTATTATTTCACTTTGCATTTCGAATTTTCATTACACTTCCGCTGTTAAGGATTTTAAGGTGCTTGTTATTCTGTTCAGTTTGGAAAGGTTTTGACTCTATTACTGTTAACTTGGGTTGAAATTGTTAGGATTACTTGTGCACGTTGGCTTATCTAGCGGGTTCAACGTTAGACGCAGTCACGACTTGAAGGGTGGGATTTCGGGTCGTGACAAGTTGGTATCAGAGCTCTAGGTTGCTTAGGTCTCACAACTCACGAACAACTTGGTAGAGTCTGAGGGATCGGTACGGAGACGTTTGTATTTATCCCCCAGATGCTGCAAAGTTAGGATAACTCCACATTTCTTCATTCTCTGTCATGCGATATACATTGTGAGTACTGGTTGAGTTGCATTCTACTCTCTCATAGATAGCGAGGATGCGTGCTTCCCTTGGTTCCGCTCAGCAGCCCGACACTCCTTCTACAGCTCCTACGAGGGGTCGAGGTTGAGGACAAGGCTGTGCTAGAGGCCGAGGCCGGGGCAGGGCTCAACCTAGAGCAGCAGCCCTAGTTGAGGACCCTCAGGTCGAGTCTGACGAGGAGGTCCCAGTTCCAGCAGTCCCAGTTGGACCAGCGCAGGTCCCAGAGGGGTTCATAGCTACCCCAGTGCTTCAGGATGCTCTTGTCCGTCTGGTAGGACTTCTGGAGAGTGTGGATCAGGCCGGTCTTCTTCCTACTGCACCAGCTGGTTCTCAGACTTGGGGAGGGATCCAGACTCCTGTTATTCATACCCTAGAGCAGGTCGCCACTCAGTTTCAGACTCCAGCACCTCATACAGCTGGAGTAGCTCAACCGGGTATTGTGGCACCGGCAGACGAGGGTGTAGCTATGTCAGCAGATGCTCTATGGAGACTGGACAGATTCACCAAGTTATTCACTACTACTTTTACTGGTGCACCGTCATAGGATCCACAGGAGACATCTGTCATGAGGTTCTTCGGAACATGGGCATAGTGGAGTCCAATGGAGTTGACTTTGCTACTTTTCGACTATCTGGAGCATCCAAGACTTGGTGGAGGGACTACTGCTTAGCCAGACAAGTTGGGTCTGCACCTTTGACTTGGGCTCAGTTCACATAGGTATTTTTGGGGAAGTTCCTCCCCATTACTCAGCGAGAGGATCTTAGGAGGCAGTTTGAGCGCCTCCAGCAGGGACCTATGTCTGTTACTCAGTACGAGACCAGGTTCATCGCTCTAGCCAGGCATGCATTGATGATACTCCCCACTGATCGGGAGAGAGTTCGGAGGTT
Source organism: Nicotiana undulata (assembly GCA_005239495.1). Taxonomy (NCBI): domain Eukaryota; kingdom Viridiplantae; phylum Streptophyta; class Magnoliopsida; order Solanales; family Solanaceae; genus Nicotiana; species Nicotiana undulata. The sequence continues at coordinate 23,015 of ML276156.1, forward strand.
CATTGAGGGATTGGCCCAGCCTATACGACTCCAGATGGCCAGGGAGTCGAGTACTGATATTTCATTCCAAGATGCGGCCGATGTGGCTAGGAGGATTGAGATGATTTTGTCACAGGGAGGTGGTCAGGGGGCTGACAAGCGGCACCGTCATTTTGGTAGATTCAGTGGAGCCTCATCTGGAGGCCGAGATTCTTTCAGTAGGGGTCATCCACCCCGACCTTTTCAGTCAGCACTTTAGGTATCTCCCCGTGCACCGCCAACTCATGTTAGTGCACCACCAGCATCTATCAGTGCTCAGCCACTTCAGAGTTACCAGAGTGGTTATCAGGGTCGTCAGGGCCAGTTCTCGAGTCATCAACCACAACAGCAGAGATCTTGTTATAGTTGTGGTAGCCCGGGGCACATTGCCAGATATTGCCCCCGAGCTTCGAGTGGACCCCAGTATCAGGGTTCCCGTGCCTTGGTTCCCGCAGCAAGTGCACCCTTACCCCCTCAGCCAGCTAGGGGTGGTGGTCGAGGTGCCAGAGGTGGTGGTCCCGTTCATAGAGGTGGAGCACAGGCTACGAGGGGTAGAGGCCAGGTTGCAGCAGGTAGACCCAGGGATGTTCAGATTGGAGGGGCTCAGCCCCGGTGTTATGCTTTTCCTGCTCGTCTTGATGCTGAGGCTTCTGATGCAGTTATTACAGGTACAATTTCAGTTTGCAGCCGAGAGGCTTCGGTGTTATTTGATCCGGGTTCTACATTCTCCTATGTGTCTTCATATTTTGCCCCTTATCTGAGTATGCCCCGTGATTCATTGAGTACTACTGTGCATGTGTCTACACCGATGGGTGATTCTATAGTGGTAGATCTAGTCTACCGTGCTTGTGTAGTAGTTAATGGTGGTCTGGAGACTCAGGTTGATCTTTTGCTTCTCGATATGGTTGACTTTGATGTTATATTGGGCATGGACTGGTTATCCCCCTATTATGCTATTCTGAACTGTCATGCCAAGACATTGACCTTAGCTTTACCAGGAGTACCTCGTTTAGAGTGAAGAGGGACTCCTAGTCATTTTTCAGGTAGGGTTATTTCTTATATGAAGGCTCGGCGCATGGTTGAGAAGGGTTGTTTGGCCTATTTGGGCTATGTTCGTGATTCTAGTGCTGATGTTCCTTCTGTAGAGTCCGTGCCCGTGGTTCATGAGTTTCCAGAGGTATTCCATGTTGACCTGCCGGGTATGCCACCCGACAGGGATATTGACTTTTGTATTGAGTTAGCTGAAGGCACTCAGCCCATTTCTATTCCCCTGTATCGTATGGCTCCCCCAGAGTTGAAGGAATTAAAGGAACAATTACAGGATTTGTTGGATAAAGGCTTCATCAGGCCTAGTGTTTCTCCTTGGGGTGCTCCAGTATTGTTCGTGAAGAAGAAAGATGGCTCAATGAAAATGTGTATTGACTACTAGCAGTTGAATAAGGTTACTATCAAGAACAAGTATCCTTTGCCGAGGATTGATGAATTATTTGATCAGCTTCACGGTGCTACGGTATCCTCTAAGATAGACTTGAGATCTGGTTATCATTAGCTGAGGATCAGGGCGTCCGATGTGCCTAAGACAACTTTTCGCACTCGTTATGGTCACTATGAGTTTTTGGTGATGTCGTTTGGGTTGACTAATGCCCCCCTGCTTTTATGGAGTTGATGAATCGGGTTTTTAGGCTTTATTTTGAATTATTTGTGATCGTGTTTATAGATGATATCTTGATATATTCTCGTAGTCGAGAGAAACATGAGCAGCATCTTTAGATTGTTCTCCAGACTCTGAGGGATAGATAGTTGTATGCCAAGTTTTCTAAGTGTGAGTTCTGGTTGAGTTCTGTGGCATTCTTGGGCCACGTTGTATCGGCAGAGGGAATTCAGGTGGATTCGAATAAAGTTTCAGCAGTTAAAGATTGGCCTAGGCCCACTTCAGCCACAGAGATCCGGAGTTTCTTAGGCCTAGCAAGCTATTATCGCCGGTTCGTGGAGGGGTTTTCATCTATAGCAGCCCCTATGACCAAGTTGACGCAGAAGAGTGCTCAGTTCAGATGGTCTGAGGAGTGTGAGGCGAGCTTTCAGAAGCTCAAGACAGCATTGACCACAGCACCAGTGTTGGTATTACCCTCAGGTTCAGGTTCTTATACCGTGTATTGTGATGCTTTACGGGTTGGACTTGGTGCGATATTGATGAAGGAGGGCAAGGTTATAGCCTATGCTTCACGTCAGTTGAAGATTCATGAGAAAAACTACCCAGTCCATGATTTGGAGCTTGCAGCTATTGTTCATGCCTTGAAGATTTGGAGGCACTATTTGTATGGGGTACCGTGTGAGGTATTCACTGATCATAAGAGTTTGCAATACTTGTTTAAGCAAAAGGAGTTGAATATGAGGCAGAGGAGGTGGTTAGAGTTGCTGAAGGATTATGATATTACTATTCTCTATCACCCAGGAAAGGCCAATGTGGTGGCCGATGCTTTGAGCCGGAAGTCAGTCAGTATGGGTAGCTTGGCCTATTTATCAGTTGGAGAACGACCTTTGGCTTTGGATGTTTAGGCTTTAGCCAATCGATTTGTGAGATTAGAGGTTTCTGAGACTTGTAGTGTGTTGCCCCATACCGTCGCTCGTTCTTCATTGTATGATCGTATTCGCGCCAGGCAGTATGATGATCGTCATTTGTGTGCTCTTAGAGATGCGGTTCGACACGGACGTACCAAGCAGGTCACAGTCGATGCTGAGGTAGTTTTGAGATTGCAGGGTCGTATTTGTGTACCTGATGTTGATGGCATTCGTGAGTTGATTTTGCAGGAGGCCCATAGTTCCCGGTATTCCATTCATCCGGGCGCCGCGAAGATGTACCAGGACTTGCGGCAGCATTATTGGTGGCGTAGAATGAAGAAGGATATTGTGGCTTATGTAGCTCGGTGCTTGAATTGTCAGCAGGTTAAGTATGAGCACCAGAGACCCGGTGGTTTGATGCAGCAGATTCAGCTTCCCGAGTGAAAGTGGGAGCGTATCACGATGGATTTTGTAGTTGGGCTTCCATGGACTCAGAGGATGGTGGATGCAATGTGGGTTGTTGTGGATAGGACGACTAAATCAGCGCATTTCATTCCAGTATCAGTGTCGTATTCAGCGGAGAAGTTGGCAGGGGTTTACATGAGAGAGATTGTCAAATTGCATGGCGTGCCCTTATCTATTATATCAGACCGAGGTAGTCAGTTTACCTCCCATTTCTGGGGAGTATTCCAGCGAGAGTTGGGCACACAGATCGAGTTGAGCACAACATTTCATCCTCAGACGGACGAACAGTCTGAGCGTACTATTCAGATTTTGGAGGATATGTTGCGAGCTTGTGTTACAGATTTTGGTGGTTCATGGGATCAGTTCATGCCTTTAGAAGAGTTTGCCTACAACAACAGTTACCAGTCGAGCATTCAGATGGCTCTGTATGAGGCGTTGTATGGTAGGCGATGTCGATCTCCAGTCGGATGGTTTGATCCCGGAGAGGCTAGGCTATTGGGTTCTGAGTTAGTCCAGGATCCCTTGGATAAGGTGAAGATTATTCAGGATAGGCTTCGTATAGCTCAGTCCTGGCAGAAGAGTTGTGCAGATCGTAGAGTTCGAGATTTGGCTTTCATGGTAGGAGACCAGATGTTCCTTCGAGTGTCGCCTATGAAGGGCGTGATGAGATTCAAAGAAGGGCAAGTTGAGTCCTAGGTATATTGGTCCATTGGAGATTTTGTACAAGGTAGGAGAGGTGGCCTACAGACTTGCCTTGCCACCGCATTTATCAGCCGTGCATCAAGTGTTTCATGTATCTATGCTCTAGAGGTACATTGCAGATCCTTCTCATGTTCTTGATTTTAGCGGTGTCCATTTAGACAAGGATTTGACCTATAAGGAGGAGCCGGTAGCTATATTAGATAGGCAGGTTCGCCAGTTGAGATCGAAGAGTTATCCTTCGGTTCGCGTTCAGTGGAGAGGTTAGCCTGCCGAGGCAGCTACTTGGGAGCCCGAGTCCGATATGAGGAGTCGTTATCCCCATCTTTTCTCAGACGCAGGTACTTTTCTATGTCCGTTCGAGGACGAACGTTTGTTTAAGAGGTGGAGATTGTGATGACCCAAAAGGTCATCCTAAGTAATTTTAGATAAATCTGTGTTTCGAGGCCTCGAAAGCCTCCGTTAATCTCACCTTGATATGCGTGCGCAGCCCAGGCATGTAGCCGGGAAGCTTATATGTGAAAATTTGATAAAAATGGAATTTTTGGAATAATTAAATGAATAAAGTTGACTTTGGTCAATATTTTTGGTAAACGGACCCGGACCTGTGATGCGACGGTCCTGGAGGGTCCGTAGGAAAATGTGGGACTTGGGCGTATGCCCGGAATCGAATTCCGAGGTCCCAAGCTCCAGAAATGAATTTTTAAAGAAACTTATTTTCTGAAAATAATAAAGGTTTTTGAAAATGAACTTTGATGTGAAAACCGTGTTACCGGGCCCATATTATGGTTCCGGAGCTCGGAACAAGTTTAATATATGTTGTGTGACTTATCTGTGAAATTTGGTGTAAAACAGACTTGAAATGACATGTTTCGGATCAAAATTGGAAAAGTTAAGCTTTATGAAGTTTTCAGAAAATTCTATGAGTTTTAAGGTTTAGTTCCTTGTTTTTGATGATATTTTGGTGATTTAAAAGCTTGAATAAGTCCGTAGGATGTTTTGGGAGTTGTGTGTGTTTTTGGTTTTGAGACCCGAGGGCTTAGGTGAGTTTCGGGTAGCTAGCGGGGTGTGAAATGCATGAAAAATCTAGTTTTTTCTTCAACTTGTTGGTGTCCAGGTATTTACTCTATGCGAACGCACCCAAGGGGATGCGAACGCATAGAGTAAAAGTGGGGTTTGGGGAAGCTGGGTAATTTGTGCTATGCGAACGCACCCAGTGTGGTGCGAACGTGGAGGGCGGTGGGTAAATTGCCTCCCTTGTTTACTTCTATATGTCAGTTTCACTGCTTCATTTCACTTGTTCCCCTTTACTGCTCCCGTATCCCTTACTTGTCTGCTTATCTCTTGCCTTGTATTATCCCTGTTACCTACTGTAGAATTGGACATGTTATCGTTATTGTCAAGTCTAGCCTCGTCACTACTTCGGTTGAGGTTAGGCTCGACACTTACTCAGTACATGGGGTCGGTTGTACTGATGCTACTCTGCACTTCTTAATGTTGTGCAGACCCCGCATCCGGACCTAGTGGACCCATTGCGGGAGTCACCTTCAGTCCACCCAGAGCTTCAAGGTATACCCGCTGGCGTTCGTGGGCCTTGGCGTCTCTCCTGCATTTGGATTTCCTTATTGTCTTACCTTTTCTCCTAGTTTTAAGACAATTGTGTATTTCTTTTCAGACTATGTATTTAGCACTCTGTTTAGATAGTTCGTGAGTTGTGACACCCTGGTTTTGGGTATGCGACGTTATGTATTTTATTATTTCACTTTGCATTTCGAATTTTCATTACACTTCCGCTATTAAGGATTTTAAGGTGCTTGTTATTATGTTCAGTTTGGAAAGGTTTTGACTCTATTACTGTTAACTTGGGTTGAAATTGTTAGGATTACTTGTGCACGTTGCCTTGTCTAGCGGGTTCAACGTTAGACGCAGTCACAACCTAAAGGGTGGGTTTTCGGGTGGTGACAATTAGATTCTTTCAAGCCCGTTTAGCCTATGTGCTATGAACTACTACTATTTGGGACCTTTTCACTTCTTAGCATCTCTTTGGTGTCTAATTTTTGCTTAAGGCTGTCAATTCTATTGTTTGAACATGCTTTACCTGCATAATTTGTGCTCTCTTTAGTCAACTAAGTCAATTGTATTAAAAACATGAATGTTTACATTTACTATATGGCACAAGTCTATCTTCCTATCCTATTCTGAATTTCGATGGTGGTATCTTGCCTATGTAGCACGTTTTAATCCTGTGTCAAGACTTTTGATTAACTATGACTAGTTCTCTATCAATATGACCTTTAGCATGTTTTTGGCTCCATTGATTCACCAGTAGTTGTGATAATCTGCTTCCCTATCATGTCTAAATGTTGTTCTGCTACCACATTATTATGACTATTTCGTAACACTAGGACCTACACTTAGCATAATTTGAACCTTTTCCTTTATTATGAATCTGTGTATGATACTATTCACCAATCGTGCAAGCATGTTCTTCCCTTAACTCTGCTAATGTATGACTACTTATGCACTAAGTGTTGAACCTATTTTCTGAACCTTTGCTAAGTTTGTTCTTAATCTCTAAGGCATGTTCGATTATATGCTCTATATTCTCAACTTGACGATGTTTGTATCCCTCAATTTTTGTCTCTCAACCTTGGTTTACTCTCCTTCACATGTCACCTGGGCTCTCTTGAGTTCTTATTATTAGCCAGCTGAAAGTCAGGGCTACCTAGACTTTATCATTGACCTCCCTAGTGTGAGCACTTCTCGGGGTCCATTTGAGGCCCTTGTGAACTCTGACACACTAGGTCTTGGGTCCGTGGTCATTCTCTGAATCTTAAACTACTCTTATTCATCCGTTTCTTTGATGACCCGACCTGTCGTTTTGAGTATCTGCACTTCGCTCAGTGTTCCGAGGGTTTGAGTATCTCCGCATGATGTGTTATGACTTGCGTAAATTATCGGTGATGGTTTTCATGTTGTCCGGAATCAATTTGGAAGAATGAACTTCAAGATTTAAGTTCTATGTTACAAGAATTGACTAAGTTTGAACTTTTTAGCATTTGACCTCGGAATGGAGTTTCGTCAGTTCCATTAGCTCCATTGTGTGAATTTAGACTCAGGAACGCGTTCAGAATTTAATATGGAGGTTCGTAGTTGAATTAGTCTTGAAATGGCGAAAGTTAGATTTTGACAAGTTCGATTGGGAGTGGACTTTTTATTATCGGGGTAGGATTCCGATTATGAAAGTTGGAATAGGTCCGTAATATCAATTGTGACTTATGTGTCAAATTTGAGGCCAATCAGAGTTGATTTGGTAGAGTTCGGACGCTCGGTTGCGATTCAAGAAGTTCTTGAAGTTTAGCTTGATTTGCGTTTTGGCGTCCGATTCGTGATTTTAGAAGTTATTTTGATGATTTGAGTGTGCAAGTGAGTTTATGTTGGAATTTTTTACTTGTGTGCATAATTGGTTTAGAGCCCCGAGGGCTCGGGTGTGTTTTAGATTGGTTTCAGAATGATTTCTCACAAAATCTGAGTGTTGGTGCTGGTGTCATCGCATTTGCGATGTATTGGTCGTAAATGTGACAGCCGCAAATGTGAAGCAGCCATCGCATTTGCAAAATATTTGGCTACTGGGTGGATTCGCATTTGCGAAGAAACCCATCGCATTTGCGAGGTTGGGTTGTTCGCTTTTGCGATGACCCTGCCGATTTCGCGAGGCTATGGACTTCGCATTTGCGAAGTTTTTTTCGCAAATGCAACCCTAGAAGGGAAGACTCTAGTTCTATTTTGCGATAAAATGTTCGCATTTGCGAACCCCCTGTCACAAATGCGACATCTGCAGCCTGTTAAGTGCTGAGGATTCCGAGTTTTTGCTTCATTTTTCATATTTTGAACCCTAACTTCGAGGTGAGGCGATTGTGGGAGGAGATTTTCATACCAAATCATTGGGTAAGTATCTTTAACCAATTTTCAACTATATTTCATGACTTTATACAAGATTTAACATCAAATTCATTGGAAATCTATGGAAAACTTGGGGATTTTGTCAAAGTTTTGAAAAATGAAAATTTTAGTTTTGGGAGTCGATTAGACTCGGATTTGAAAACAAAACACATATTTGTACTCCTGAGGCTATGGGTAGTCAAGACCTACCCTTGGACCCGGGTTTTGACCGGGCGAGCCCGGGGTTTGACTTTTGTTGACCTTTTAGTAATTGAAATTGTTTTGTCTAGCATTGTAAAATGTATTTGTAACAACCCGACAGGTCGTTTTGAGCTCTAGCGCGTTGTTTAGCGGTTGGAAGTCATGAACAACTTTATTTAAGGTATATTGATTTGTGCGTATGGCCGGAATTGAAATTCAGGAAGATCGGAGTTGAATTGAAAGGAGAATATTCATTTTAGAAGCCTTAAGTTGGAAGAATCGACTCAGACTGGAATTTGGAGTAAACGACCTCGGAATCAGGATCTGAAGGTTCCAACAGGTTCGTATGATGATTTCGGACTTGGGCGTATGTCCGGATCGGGTTTTGGCTAACCCGGGAGCGTTTCGGTGTATATTGTGGAAGTCAGCATTTTTGAAGGAATTTCCTAAGTTTGGCTTGAAGCACATTTCAGAGATATTGACATCTGTTTGGGATTCCGAGTCTGGGAATAGTTCCGTATGGTGATTCTGGAGTCTGGAGAGTGATCGGAAGTGAATTCGGATGTTCGTAGGTTATTTTGAAGTCATTTGGCTAAAGTTAGAAATTTGAAGGTTTCGAAGAATCCGACCGGAAGTGGAAATTTTGATATCGGGATCGGAATGCGATTCCGAAAGTTGGAGCAGGTCCGTAATGTTGGAAATGACTTGTGTGCAAAATTTGGGGTCAATCGGAGGTGATTTGACGAGTTTCGGCATCGAATGTGGAAGTTTGGAATTTCAAGTTCTTAAAGATTTGGATCGGGGAGCGATTCATCGTTTCGATGTCGTTTTGATGTGTGACGATAGTCGAGTACCTTGGGAGGTTCTCTTTAAGGATGATTGTTTTGAAGCCTTTTCATTGAAGGTTGATTGTTTCAAAGCCTTTTCATTGTTTGGAGTTTATATGATCGAAGCTCTTTTTATTATGCCGAGGGTATCCTGATTAACCGACTCTTTTAAAAGTATTTGAAGGCATGTAGTTTTATGGCAGCAGTCGCACGTCTCTGAGACGCGTTAATTTGGCCGGAGCCTTTAAATATGACCGTAATATTTTTTTTGGCCATAGCCTTTTAGTCCCCGGGTGAGATACCTTGGCGTCTATATCGAGGGTATGCCTTTTTTGGGGTCTTACAAGTTCGAATATATGGCCTTGGACTTAATATTGGGGTTATGCCTTTTTAAGGTCTCGTGAATTTGGGCATGCCTTGTTGAGGTCTTACAGATTCGATGTTTCCTCGTTGAGGGCTTACGAGCCCGAGGTTGCATCGCTGAAGGATTACGAGCATGGGTTGCCTAATTGATGGTTTACAAGCTCAAGGTTGCCTCACTGAGGTCTTACGAATTCGAGTCTATATGGCTCGGTGAGCTGACTGTTAACAATAGTCCCCGAGTGTTCGGGAGTTTTTTTCCCTTGAGTTGTTTCTTGTGAAAGTAGTAAACTTCTTTGAGGCATAAAGCGTTTTAAGGATAAAAAATTCTCTTTCGATTACTTTACACAAGCGTACATGTTTTCGCCATCGAGAGTTCGATTATTCTACGCGGACACGGTTCAATCGACCGTTTGGCCCGATACAACATTCTCTTGTCGAGACCCTCATTGGCATATTTTGGTTCCTTTGAGGAGGTGACCTCCTGAGGGGATGCCCCTCAGTATTGGAGGTTGATCTAAGAGAGGCCTTGAATACTTGATGAGTGCTCTTTAGGTAGCATATGGATGTTGCCTCGTTAAAAACCTTGTCGGTAAAACCCGTTTGGGATAAAACCCGATCGAAGGGGAAAAGAGCGCAACACATGCTTTAAAACCTAAGTTCTTCGAGCTGGAGGGTGCTTTGATTCCTCTCAATCGAACGCCTGCAATAAGTTAATATAAACCATAAATGAAAAGGGAGAGGGTTGAACCTTCGCAATGATGATGTTAGAGCTTCTATATGTTTCAATTGTTTGCTCCGAGGACACGGCACAATCCTTTATTCACTTATTCGGGTGCAGCCGAGAATGTAGGTTGCAGTTGCTACTTGGTTGTTTTCTTGTCTTTTGGATCCTTCGATGTAGAAGGCGTCGATGCCGGTGCCACGTCGTGCACCGCGAACATCTCTCTTGCTTCATGCTGCTCCCCGTACACTATATTTACTCCGTACTTTGTTGGAAACTTCATCATATGATGAAGGGTTGAAGACACCACTCTCATATAGTGTATCCAGGGCCTTCTGAGTAAGGCATTGTACCTCATGTCTCGCTCGCCATGTTGAATCCGTTAAGGACTCGAGAGGCGGGCACGATCTGGTCTAGCAGTCCCAACTGCTCTACCACCCTCGACCTGATTATGTTGGCCGAGCTACCTTGATCCACGAGCACACATTTAACTTGAAATTTATTCAAAAGAAAAGAAATTACCAGTGCGTCATTATGAGGATGAGACAAGGTCTCGATGTCCTCTTCCCTGAATGTGAGAGTGTCTTCTAGTATGTAACTTTGAGCTTGCTTTTCCCTGGTGATGGATATTTTCGTTCGCTTGACAACGAGTCCCATGCGGGGTGTCGATCCCTCCAATGATCAAGTGGATGACATGTTGTGGTTCTTCTGGTTCGTTCTTCTTGTTCGCGTCTCTTTCCCGAAATTGGTTTTTATCTCGGTCGCTATGAACTCTCGAAGGTGCCCTTCGCTGATCAGTCGGGCTACCTCTTCTCGAAGCTGTCTGCAATCCTCGGTCCTATAACCGTGAGTGTCGTGATATTTGCATATCAAGTTAGGGTTCCTTTGTGAAGGATTTGATAGTATGGTTTTTGTCCACCTAGTATCTTTGATTTTATCTATGGCCAATACGTTGTCTGAAACATCAATGTTGAAAATGTACTCAGATAGCCGGGGTGCCTCTACCGGCCATGTGTGCCTATCGAACCCGGATATGTTAATGAGTCCTCAGAAACCTTGACCACAATCCGTCCTTCGATCGTTTCGAGGTATATTGCGCCTCGGGGTGTTTCTTCAATCTTCGTTGTACGGTTGATACCTTTCCTGTCTTGGCCTTTATTCTCTTTCTAGAAACCTTGATTCCTTTTCTAAGAGACTGCTAGGATACACCGAGCCCGAGGGAGCTCCGAACTGGTCGTCCTCGACCCCGATCTTTGACTGATACCTGTTGTGCACATCCGCCCAAGTTACGACGGGATACTCGACCAAGTTCTGCTTCAGTTGTTTCGAGGCTATCGAGCTTCGTTCGTTCAATCCCTGAGTGAAGGCCTGCACTGCCCAGTCACCGAAGAACGGTGGTAATTCCATTCACTCCATCTGAAAGCGAGATACAAATTCCCTTAGCATCTCGTTCTCCCTTTGTTAGATTTTGAAGACGTCGTACTTCCTCGTAGCGACCTTGATGGCGCCGGCATATGCCTTTACAAAAGATTCAGCTAACATGGCAAACGCATCCATCAAGTTCGGGATTAGGTTATGATACCACATCATGACCCCCGTCGACAGATTTTCTCCAAATATTTTCAACAAGAGAGATTCAATCTCGTCATCCTTTAGGTCATTTCCTTTTACAACACAAGTGTAAGAAGTGATGTGTTCATTGGGATACGTGGTCCCGTTGTACTTTGTAATATCGGGCATTCTGAACTTCTTCGGAATGGGCTTCGAAGCCGCACTCGACGGGAATGGTTTCTGCACGAACTTCTTCGAATCCACACCCTTCAAAATCGGGGGTGCACCCGGGATCTGATCGACCCTTGAGTTATAGGTCTCCACCTTTTTGTCGTTAGCTTCTATATTCTTTTCACTTGATTCAATTCTCTTAGTGAGGTTCTCGATCATCTTCATTATGGCGGGGTCTGCTGCTGACCCATCATTACTCGACCTCTCCAGTGCCTGCTTGACTCGAGGGGCCGTTTCTGGTGCTGTTGTGCTTGGAGATTTTTGTTGACTTTGTAACTGAGAAATACCATTTGTTGCGCTTGCAACATCTCAAAAATGACTTGAAGGATTACTTCTCTTTCATCCTGAGTCGGAGTCCTTTGTACTTCATGTTGGTTCTCCCCGCTCACACTTCCATCGGTATGAGACCTTACATCGACATTCTGGGCGTTGCGTGAGCCCACATCGACCGAGATTGGTGCTTGTGCCACCCCAGGGTTTTGCAGTGGTACACCGGCGCCTGAAGCAGCTGCACCGTTCTCTCCATGAAGTTCAAGACCGTTGTTTTCGTGTGCATACCCTGAGTTAGGAATTTTTTGACCTGAAATCAAACATTCTTGGACAAGAAAAAGTGTGAAGAATAACTTGCGTTTTCAAAAAACCAGCACTAAAACAATCACTATTATTTTTAGCCCCACGGTGGGCGCCAAGCTGTTTACCTTTAAAATGGTAATGACAATCATATTTGATTTTGTGGTTCTAAAAATATGTGATTTATTTTAATACTAGTATTTAGGCAATAGATGCTAAGTGTGAGTAAGAAAAGTAAGATAAGAGTAAAGGGAAGTAGTGATATGCAAACCAAGTTGTTACTAGGCTAGGCCTCGAGCTCACTGGAACTGGGCCTCGAGGTCGAATCGCTATGCTCAGTAACAAGCAGTCGATGAAGGAATAACAACGTTGAGGGATTCGAGGGTAGCCATTTATGGTGAATAATGAGCAATAAATGAAGAAAAATTAATGAAGACAATAAATGAAAGTAATAAATCAGTGGGACAATTGTTGAGCATGTTTAGGCAAGAAAGCAGAGAATGTTCCTGTTGTATTGAATATTCATGTGTGTCACAAAATGACAAGGGTCCCCTTAATATAGGAGGGGAGAATCCCAACATAGTACATGTATAATTATGACAAGGTTATGCTATTGGACAGCTATTTAATGGCTCACCACAAATTTGTATTGTTCTTGCAGACTTGGTCAGCTCTAACCACGTTGCCTCGTTAAAAACATTGTCGGTAAAACCCGTTTGGGATAAAACCTGATTTAAAAAAAAGAGTGCATTGCATGCTTTAAAACCTAAGGTATTCGAGCTGGAGGGTGCTTTGATTCCTCTCAATCGAACGCCTGCAATAAGTTAATATAAAACATAAATAAAAAAGAAGAGGGTTTTATCTTGGCAATGATGACGTTAGAGCCTCGATATGTTTAAATTGTTTGCTCCGAGGACGCGGCACGGTCCTTTATTCACTTATTCGGGTGCAGTCGAGAATGTAGGTTGCGGTTGCTACTTGGCTGTTTGCTTGTCTTTTGGCTCCTTTGATGTAGAAGGCGTCGATGTCGGTGCCACGTCGTGCACCGCGAACATCTCTCTTGCTGCATGCTGCTCCCCGTACACTATTTTTACTTCGTCCTTTGTTGGAAACTTCATCATATGATGAAGGGTTGATGACACCGCTCTCATATATTGTATCCAGGGCCTTCCGAGTAAGGCATTGTACCTCATGTCACCTTCGATGACATGAAACTTGGTATCTTGAATTGTACTGGCCACGTTGACCGGGAGGGTGATCTCCCCTTTCGTTGTCTCGCTCGCCATGTTGTATCCGTTGCGGACTCGAGAGGCAGGTATGATCTGGTCAAGCAGTCCGAGCTGCTCTACCATCCTCGACCTAATTATGTTGGCCGAGCTACCTTGATCCACGAGCACACGTTTACTTTAAATTTATTCAAAAGAAAAGAAATTACCAGTGTGTGATTATGAGGCTGAGACAAGTTCTCGATGTCCTCTTCGCTAAATGTGAGAGTGTTCTCTAGTATGTAACTCCGAGCTCTCTTTTTGCTAGTGATGGATATTTTTGTTCGCTTGACAATGAGTCCCTACGGGGTGTCGATCCCTCCAATGATCATGTGGATGACATGCTGTGGTTCTGCTGGTTCGTTCTTCTTGTTCGCCTCTCTTTCCCAAAATTGGTTTTTAGCTCGGTCACTGAGGAACTCTCGAATGTGCCCTTCGCTGCTCAGTCGGGCTACCTCTTCTCGAAGCTGTCTGCAATCCTCGGTCCTATGACCGTGAGTGTCGTGATATTTGCATATCAAGTTAGGGTTCCTTTGTGAAGGATTTGATATTATGGTTTTTGGCCACCTAGTATCTTTGATTTTACCTATGGACAATACGATGTCTGAAACATAAATGTTGAAGTTGTACTCAGATAGCTGGGGTGCCTCTACCGGCCATGTGTTCTTATCGAACCCGGCTTTCTTCATGAATCCTCGGGAACCTTGACCTAGATCCGTCCTTCGATCATTTCGAGGTATATTGCGCCTCGAGGTATTTCTTCAATCTTCGATGTATGGTTGATACCTTTCCTTGCTTAGCCTCGTTTCTCTTTCTAGAAACCTTGATTCCTTTGCAAAGAGCCTGCTAGGATACACCGAGCCCGAGGGAGCTCCGAACTGGTTGTCCTCGACCCTGATCTTTGACTGATACCTCTTGTACACATCCGCCCAAGTTACGGCGGGATACTCGACCAAGTTCTGCTTCAGTTGTTTTGAGGCTATCGAGCTTCGTTCGTTCAAGCCCTGAGTGAAGTCCTGCACTGCCCAATCACCGACGACTAGTGGTAATTCCATTCACTACGTCTTAAAGCGAGATACAAATTCCCTTAGCATCTCGTTCTCCCTTTGTTTGATTTTGAAGACGTCAGACTTCCTCGTAGCGACCTTGATGGCGCCGGCATTTTCCTTTACAAAAGAGTCTGCTAACATGGCAAACGAATCCATCGAGTTTGGGGGTAGGTTATGATACCACATCATGGCCCCCTTCGACAGATTTTCTCAAAATTTTTTCAACAAGACAGATTCAATCTAGTCATCCTTTAGGTCATTTCCTTTTACAGCACAAGTGTAAGCAGTGATGTGTTCATTGGGATCCGTGGTCCCGTTTTTCTTCAGAATATCGGTCATTATGAACTTCTTCGGAAGAGGCTTCAGAGCCACACTCGATGGGAATGGTTTCTGCACGAAGTTCTTCGAATCCACACCCTTCAAAATCGGGGGTGCACCCGGGATCTGATCGACCCTTGAGTTATAGGTCTCCACCTTTTTGTCGTTAGCTTCTATATTCTTTTCACCTGATTCAATTCTCTTTGTGAGGTTCTCGAGCATCTTCATTATGGCGGGGTCTGCTGCTTACCTATCATTACTCGACCTCTCTAGTGCCTGCTCAACTCGAGGGGCAGTTTCCGGTGCTGTTGTGCTTGGAGTTTTTGTTGACTTTGTAACTGAGCAATAGCCATTTGTTGCGCTTGCAACATCTCAAAAATGACTTGAAGGCTAACTTCTCTTTCCTCCTGAGCCGGAGTCCTCTGAGCTACATGTTGGTTCTCCCCGCGCACACTTCCAACGATATGACAACTTACACCGATATGCTGAGCGTTGCATGAGCCCACATTGACCGAGAATGGTGCTGGTTCCACCCTAAGGGTTTTGCAGTGGTACACCAGTGCCTGAAGCAGCTGCACCGTTCTCTCCATGAAGTTCAAGACCGTTGTTTTCGCGTGCATACCCTGAGTTAGGAATTTTTTGACCTGAAATAAAACATTCTTGGAAAAGAAAAAGTGTGAAGAATAACTTGCGTTTACAGAAAACCAGCACTAAAACAATCACTATTATTTTTAGCCCCACGGTGGGCGCCAAGCTGTTTACTTTGAAAATGGTAATGACAGTTATATTTGATTTTGTGGTTCTAAAAATATGTGATTTATTTTAATACTAGTTATTAGGCAATAGATGCTAAGTGTGAGTAAGAAAAGTAAGATAAGAGTAAAGGGAAGTAGTGATATGCAAACCAAGTTATTATTAGGCTAGGCCTCGAGCTCACTGGAACTGGGCCTCGAGGTCGAATCGCTATGCTCAGTAACGAGCAGTCGATGAAGGAATAACTATGTTGAGGGCCTCGAGGGTAGACCTTTATGATGAATAATGAGCAATAAATGAAGAACAATTAATGAAGACAATAAATGAAAGTAATAAATCAGTGGGACAATTGTTGAGCACGTGTAGGCAAGAAAGCAGAGAATGTTCCTGTTGTATTGAATATTCTTGTGTTTTACAAAATGAAAAGGGTCCCCTTAATATAGGAGGGGGGAATCCCAACATAGTACTAGTATAATTATGACAAGGTAATGCTATTGGACAGCTATTTAATGGCTCGCTACGGATTTGTATTGTTCTTGCAGACTTGGTCATCTCTAACCACGTGTCCTTTGGAATTTCCCGTCTTTCCATGACGGTCATCGATTTGCACTGCCCGAGGTCGGGAAAACGGAACCTTCGAATTCTTCCTCGAGGGATGCACCTCGGGGTCAAATTTCAAAGACCGCTTCGAGCTTCTCGAGGCCGGGCGCGGAATGCCATAGTGGGTACCCGCGTTTCTTAGAATGAAATGATAAGAAACGGTCTAGACTCTTCGATATCTCATTATGACGTCAGCCTCGCCAGAACATTAAATGACGTGACATAAAGGTTGTGCAGGGGTGTCACGACCCAAATTCCCACCCTTTAGGCCGTGACTGCGCCTAACGTTGAACCCGCTAGGCCAGCCAACGTGTAACTTGCAATAACAATTTAAAAATCATTTAGTACGAAATAAAATACTAATTCATCAACCTCGATCAATTTTCATTACATTCCGAGATATTAGTGGGGCATCGAATCAACCGAACATCAATAATAAACCTTTCCCGACAATAATCCTTCCAACATCAATAATAAAAATAACAAAACTTGAATGCGGAAAAGAGAAACAAAACAATCATAAGATAACGTAGATTTCCCAAAACCGGGGTGTCACAATCTCACGGACTAACTACTGGAATACTAAATACAAGTCTGGAAACAAAATACAACACTGTCTCGAAATAAGAAGAAAGACAATGACGCGGTAAAGGAAAGAAGC
>ML276158.1:370-23123 GCA_005239495.1 Nicotiana undulata
CAACCATATCATGCATTCTAGAATCATGATTTGTATTCTCCACCGACCTACTACTTTCACCCGCAACCATGTTATGAAATCTCCCATTACTACCATCGACCTCTCCATGATTAGTCCACACAAAGTAATTTGCTATAAACCCCTTCCTATAAAGATGAAGTTTAACTTCCTCCGGTTTTTCAAACCTCATACAGTCGCACCTAACACAAGGGAACATAATTAATCCTTCAATTTGGTATGGTGGAAGTTCAATTGCATGTCTAACAAAGTCATCAACACCTTCTATAAATTCCTCCTGCAATCCCCGCCGATTAGGATAATTCCTATTGTACATCCAAGTACGATGTTTCATCTATTCAAATAAAACAAGAACAAATTAATTTAGTTAATTCATATCCTAATCATTTTTAGTTAATTAATTCAACATTATAAAGGTTCAAATCATATCCTAAATGTTCAATTCATATCCTAAAATTTTAATTCATATCCTAAAATTTTAATTCATACACAAAAAGTTCAATTCATAACCTAAAACTTTCAATTCATATAAAAAAAGTTTCAATTTATATCAAAAGGTCCAATACATAAACTAAAAGTCCAATTCATATCCTAAAAGTTCAATACATATCCTCAAGGCTCAATTCATATCTTAAAGACTCCATTCATATCCTAAAGTCTCAATTCATATCCAAAATTTCAAATTCTAACTAAACTATCAAAACAATACATAATTCAAATCAAACTAAACTAAATTCCACACTAATTAGTTAATAAAATTATTTAACAAATATAATTAAAACAAGACCTTAAACCCTAATCCTCAATAAAATAAAATGTTCATATAATTGAAACACTAACTCAAACAATAAACTACAATGTTGACATAATTGAAACTAAAACTAGAAAAAGATTCAAGGTTCTAGTTCAAACTTACCTTTTTTTAGGTGGAGAATGAGAGATAGGGTGGTGGGGGCGGCAGTGGTGGTGGGCAGTGGTCCGGCGAGCAGTGGCGGCAACAAGAAGAGGTCTGGCGGCGAGCAGTGGTCCGACGAGCAGTGGCGGCAACAAGAAGAGGTCTGGCGGCGAGCAGTGGTCCGACGAGCAGTGGCGGCAACAAGAAGAGGTCTGGCGGCGAGCAGTGGTCCGACGAGCAGTGGCGGCAACAAGAAGAGGTCTGGCGGCGAGCAGTGGTCCGACGAGCAGTGGCGGCAACAAGAAGAGGTCTGGCGGCGAGCAGTGGTCCGGCGACAGCGCTGGTCCGGCGAGGCAGTGGGGATTGATAGAGAAGAGGAGGGAGGGAAAGAGAGGAGAAGGAAAATTTTGGGGAAATAATATGAAAAATGGGGGGGGGGGGAACCCGTTTTTGGGTTTGGTTCTTCAGAAAAGCGACCAAAGTTGGTCGCTATTTTGGTCTGTAATTAAGTATTGACCGTTTGACCAAAATAGCGATCAAAGTTGGTCGCTTTTTTTTTAAAAAAAAATTAAAATTTTATTTTGGTTTTTAAATATTCTAACTAAAATTATTATTGAAAAAAATTATTATAAGCTATAAATAATTATTTTATTTAACTAAAATTATTATAAATAATTATTAACTAGGTAATTAATTTTAATAGATTATAATGGCATCTATGTAAAGTAATTTTTTAAGTTATATTTAAGTATACGAGTAATTTCATACGCACACATAAACTACATTGTAATTGATGATCAATCTTATATATTACTACGTACGAATAATTAATGAATTAATTACCAAAGTTGGTCGCTATTTTTACTTTTTTCTTTGACCAACCAAGTTTGACCTTCCGGTCAACATTTTGACCACATTATCGGCCAAATAGCGACCAACTATGGTCGCTAATGTATTTACAATTATTTTTTAATTATTTTATCTAGTTTAGCGACCAAGTTTGGTCGCTTTATTTGACGGACCAAGTTTGGTCGCTTTTTGCCGAATTTTTAGTAGTGTCAATTGCATTAAAGAAGTAATTGAATCATTACAGTGTTTGTCGATATATACTAATGAACATTAAGCTAATTAACTTAGCTACTAACTACTAACTCAAGCAGCTAACTAACATAACTAACCTCTGCTAACTTGCACAACTGTTATCCTACACCTCTGTCACCCTCTAAGTTGTGACGCACACACCTGTCACCAACTGTTACTTCTATCATCTCAACAACCTCCCCCTCCCCCCTTCAAGCTAGGTGTTGTAAACACATTCAAAACACCTAGCTTGGACAGTAGATGATGATTTTGCACACTGCCAAGTCCTTTAGTTAATATGTCTGCCTCTTGATCCTCTGTCGGAACATAAATGGGATGCACTAAGCCTTCTTGCACCTTTTCCCTTATGAAATGACAATCTATCTCTATGTGTTTCGTGCGCTCATGAAATACTGGATTGTTGGCTATTTGCATTGCTGATTTGCTATCTGTGAACAGTTGAATAAGAGTAGTAATCGCAACTCCCAACTCTTTGAATACTCCTAGCAACCAAATCAATTCAGAGACTGTCAATGCCATACTTCTATACTCTGACTCTGCTGAGCTTCTTGTAACTGTATTCTGCTTTTTAGATTTCCATGATATCAAGGAATCACCAAACTTCACCAAATATCCTGTAACAGACTTCCTTGAGTTGGGGCAACTAGCCCAATCTGCATCACTATAAGCCTTCAAAGTCATGTCACCTTCTGCTCTCATTAAAATGCCAAGCTCTAGCTCGTTCTTAATGTACTTTACCAATCTGTGTGCTACCTCTAAATGTGACTTCTTAGGAGCCTGTATAAATTGGCTCAAAGTCTGCATTGTATAGGCATTGTCAGGCCTTGACAAAGTTAGATATAGGAGCTTTCCGATAAGCCTTTGATACCCCTTCACATCTGTAAGTTGAGGATCATCATTCAGATTACAATGTGCATCATACTCCACAGTTGTCAATTTTCTGTTCTGTTCCATTGGTGTCAAAGCTGGCTTAGAACCTGTTAGTCCTAATTCTGCTATCAACTCAACTGCATACTTTCTTTGACACAACAATATCCCCTTCTGAGATCTACTTACTTCTATTCCCAAGAAGTACTTCAAAGACCCTTTTGAAGGCTTTGTGTAGTGTGTCTTTTGCTTCTTGTATTAAAATCTCATCATCACCTGTGATCAAAAGATCATCAACATAAACAAGAATGACAACCAGCTTGTTGTTCTTCTTCAAGGTGGAAATAGAGTGGTCATGTTTGCTTTGAGAGAATCCTGCCTGTGAAAGAGCCTCTGTAAGCTTCAAGTTCCACTGCCTTGATGCTTGTTGAAGCCCATAAAGGGATTTTAGTAGTCGACAACTCTTATTCCTCCCTTGACTACCAAAACCAGGTGGCAACTGCACATAAACTTCCTTTTCCACATCACCTTGAAGAAAAGCATTATAGACATCCATCTGGTAAAGACTCCAATGATGAATGGAAGCTAATGCAATGACTGCCCTTACTGTGACCATCTTGACAACTGGGGAAAAGGTCTCTTGGTAATCCAGGCCTACTTGCTGACTGTACCCTTTGGCAACTAATCTGGCTTTGTATCTTTCAACCTCATCATTCGACCTGTACTTTATTTTGTACACCCATCTGCAGCCAATAGGAACCTTCCCTTTAGGTGTATCAACTACCTCCCAAGTATTATTTTGAACAAGGGCATCAACCTCTAACTTCATAGCCTCAACCCATCTAGGGTCAGTCATGGCTTCCATATAGGATGAAGGTTCCTCTTCTGATATAGCAACTAGGAAAGACTTATATTTTTGTGAGAGTGAGCTATAATGCAGATAATTGGCCAAAAGATATGCACAATGTGAAGAAGAACTGATTTCTCCTGGGCATATGTAATCCTTCAACCATGCTGGAGGTATGGAACCCCTTATAGATCTTCTAAGATGCTATTCAGACTCTGCAATAGATTGTGGAGTTTCAGAAAACTGACCAGAATATTCCACTATTGCATCCTCATTAGCTTGATCAGCCGGTGGCTCATGATCCTCATGTGCATGTGTATAAGGTTCATTAGGCAATCCTGTTGCATGACGAGTTGCTCTTTGATTTGAAAATGCTTCATGAACTAATTGATCACTCTATAGCTCTAGGAATATTGGAGAATACTTAGACTTCATCATGGACTGAAAAGGAAAAATGTCTTCTCTGAAAGTCACATCCCTATTCACAAAAAACTTCTTCCCTTTGATATCATAGAGCTTATAACCCTTTTGTGATACAAAATATCCCAGAAGGACAGTTGCTATTGCCCTTGGGGAAAACTTATCAATTCTTTTTGTAACTGTAGCATAACATAAGCAACTCATTGTTCTTAAATGTAACAAACTTGGTTTGACTTTATGAAAGACTTCATATGGAGATTTTCCCCTAGGACTGAAGATGGCACTCTATTTATGAGATATACTACCGTGAGTACACAATCTCCCCAAAAGTGCAATGGAATACTCCCCTAAAATCTTAGAGCCCTTGCAACCTCCAGAATATATCTATGTCTCCTTTCCACCACTTCATATTGCTGTGGAGTGTGTGGACAACTGCTTTGATGAACAACCCCACATCCAACCAAAAGTTCCTTACATTCTATGAAGAACTCTGCACCATTATCTGCTCTCAACTTCTTAATGTGCTTCCCAAATTGTACAAGTACTAATTTGAAAAAAGATTTCAACAAAACAATTGTATCACTCTTCAATTTCATCAAGAAAATCCAAATCATCTTTGAATGATCATCCACAAGTGTTAGAAAATATCTGTTTCCATCATATGTAGGTACTCTATATGGTCCCAAATATCCACATGTATCAAGTGAAAAATTCCCGCTGCTCTATTATTACTAAGAGTAAAAGGTTTTCTTGTTTGCCTAGCTAATGGACAAACAGTACAATTTTCAAAACTACAACTTGATATCTCTTTATTCTTCAAGAAATCCAGCTTCTTCATGACTAAAGCAAGTATGTGTCCCAGTATTTTATGCCATGTGTATATATCAGTCTTCATCTCTACAGCAAGACAACTCTTAATCCTCTGTGCTTCCTTATTCCTGTCTATCTTCCTTGGGATCAAGAGATAAAGGCCACCCTTCTCCTTACCAATCCCCTTCACCTTCCCAGTGTACAGGTCCTGGAACACACAGAATGTTGGAAAAAAGTTCACTGAGCACTGCAGCTCCCTTGTTAACTTTGAAACTGATAACAAGTTATACTTAAACTCAGGCACACACACCACATCATGAATTGTATCACCTCATGTAAGATTGTAACTACCTTGATATGTGAGTGGAACATACTTACCATTTGGAATATTCACATTACCTTTCTTATGTTCAGGCAAACTAATCACATCATGCAACAAATTATGATTTGAAGTCATATGATTAGTTGCTGCAGTATCTATGATCCAAGGATCCTGGAAACTTTCAAAAGGTTGTGAAACATATTTACTTGCCATGTTAGCCCTGTGATCTTCTGGATTCTCCTTGTTCAATAGCCTCATTATCTGACCATACTGTTCCTCAGTGAAGAAATTATCCATCCCTTGATGTCCATCAGCCTTAGCCCTGTACTTAGCATCCTCTTAAATTTTGTCATCCTTTACCACTGCATTTACTTGTCTGTATTGCTGATTCTTTTTTCCCTTAAAACCATATGGATAACCATGGAGTTTATAACAAGTATCTTTGGTGTGGCCCTTAAAATGACAGTACTTACAATACAGATTACCAAACCTCTTGAATTTTGTTTGATTATCCCTAGTACTCACGAAGGCTGTGGAGTCACTTATATTGTTTCCTAAATTGACTTGTGAATTAGACATACATACCTTCCTCTGATTCTCCTCATTTATCAACATTGAAAATGCACGACTGACTGAGGGTGATGGAGATTGTAATAAAATCTGACTTCTAATAGTACTATATGACTCATTCAATCCCATCAGAAATTGAAAAAGCTTATGTTGATCTAGGTGTTCTATAAAATCCTTTGTTCCAGCAGTAACGGGAAGAGATGGAATAAAGGATCCATATTCATACCACAGAGACTTCAATTTAGAATGATAAACAGAAATGCTTGAAGTACCTTGAGAAATTATGGCGATTTCTCGTTGAAGATTATAGATTCTGGATCCGTTAACTTTGTTGAAACGATCCTCCAAATCTACCCAAACTTCATGAGCATTGTCAGCATAAACAATGCCAGTAATTAAATCCGGCGAAACAGTATTCATTATCCACGTTAAAACTTTTTCATTAACTCGTTCCCAATCTTCACCCAGATCGTCAGTGAATTGATATTTTTTACAAGTTTCGTCAATGAACCCTAGCTTCCGCTTCGCTCGCAGTGCGATCACCATCGCTTTGCTCCAAATTGAATAATTCTCAGTTCCTTTCAGCTGAATTGAGATGCTCACATTACTAGGACTATCTGATGGCTGTAAAAACAGAGGATGCCTAGGATTATCAATATCTAGTGTCGCCATTGTTGATCTCCAAAGCTTTCAGAAAAATTCCTTCAATTCAGAAACAAAAAACTCTCTCTCTAAACTCACGAGTGAGAATTGAATTGAGCTCTAATTGATCTACTCAAGCTCTGATACCATGTTAAATCACGCCATTGTTGCGCGATATTTGAGCTCTAGGTAGTATCGAATAAGAAGAAGGAAAGAGAGAAGTTGGTTCTGAGAGAATGCACTCAATTGCATTCAAGAAGTAACTGAATCATTACAGTGTTTGTCGATATATACTAATGAACATTAAGCTAATTAACTTAGCTACTAACCACTAAATCAAGCAGCTAACAAACATAACTAACCTCTGGTAACTTGCACAACTGTTATCCTACACCTCTATCACCCTCTAAACTGTGACGCACACAGCTGTCACCAGCTGTTACTTCTATCATCTCAACATGCGCTATATTCTTAGCGTCAACTAAGCATTTTCTATTCCCTGTTAATCTTTAAGAGTCACTACTCAAGTTGAGGTCAAATCCCTATAACCATGAGACTATTACTGATAATTAAGCAATTTCTACTCCTCATTCATGACTAAACAACGACATATCCAATATAATCCCTTAAGTGGGGTAGAGTGTACGCAGACCTTACCCCTACTTTTAAGAAGGTAGAGAGGTAGACTCTCGACTCAGGAAAGATAAATGGAAGAAGCAATAACAACCAAACCAAATCTAACAACTGAAGCGAAAATACAAAACTAAAAGTAAGGAATGCACAAACAAAAAATCGAAACAAAGGCAGTAACAAGTAATAACAGAAGTCTAGGAATACAAAAATATACAAAAGACACTAAGTGATGTATCAAAGTTACTTCTACAAACATGGGTAAAGCTCAACTGCCTAACCCTTTACCTTTATTCTCAACCTCCACACCTTTTTATCTATTCTCATGTCTTCAGCAAGTTGGAGAAATGCTATATCTCGCCTAATCACCTCTTCCCAATACTTTTTCGGCTTACCTCTACCTCTTCATTGGCCCTCCAATGCTAGACTCTCACACCCTCCTCCTCGGTGTATCTGTGCCTCTCATATTCACATGTCCGAACCATCTAAGTCTCGCCTCACACATATTTCCCTCCACTGGAGCCACGCCCACCTTGTCCCGGATAACTTCATTTCTAATTCTAGCTAACCTGGTATGAGTGCATATCCATCTTAACATCCTTATTTCAGCCACCTTCATCTTCTGGACACGAGATTTATTAACTGTCCGACACTCTTCCCCATACAACATGGTCGGTCTAACCACCGCTCTATAAATTTTTTATTTAAGTTTTGGTGGCACATCTTATCACACAGAACACCGGAAGTGATCCTCCATTTCATCCATCCCGTGTGTGACATCCTCGTCGATCTCCCCATTCTCTTGTATAACTGACTCAAGGTACTTGAAACTTTCTATCCTAGGAATGTGATAGTTTCTATGAGTCCACCAACTGTAAAGAGAGCTGGTCCTTTACCAGTTCCCTCAGATTTATAGATAGAGACAGTAAGTAAAAGAGGCACAGGATTTTTACATGGAAAAATCCCAACTCAAGGGAAAAAAAAACCACGACCTACACTGGTAGGATTTCAACTTCACTAACTTGTAATCTCAACTATTACAAGCCATTTTGTAATGACTCTCTTACAAAGACTTCCACACACTAACTTGTAATACTTACTACAAGCCACTTTGTTACTAACTTAGTTACAAAGACTTTAACTTATGACTAATGCTAGTCACAACACAAACACAGATGGTTTATGATTTTGGGTTTCCTAAACAAAGCTTCTAAGAAATCAAGATAGGATACAATAGAAAGCAAAACACAAGTTTACAACTCAACTAATGGACACCTAAGAACACGTAGTGAAACTGGTCCGTTTTAGTGGAGTTGTATTCTTGTTCTTGACACACTTGGGCCTTCAATGCTGGAGCAGAACTTCAATGTTGTGAAGAATGTTAGTAAATGCTCAAGTGAATATCTTGTTTGTATTGCAACAAGATATTAAACCTCTAGGACATCCCAAGAATGATACCCATGCTTAGTTGATACACTCTACAACCAATAGGAAGTGATTGTTGAACTGTTTATGCACTGTAGCGTACACAGTTGCAGGCAGTCACTTTCTGCCACAGCTTTCCAACTGTAGAGTTGACTTGTACTTCTGTCAGGGGAATGTCAAGGGATCAGGTTCCTAAATTGTTTCTTGTGAGTTCAAGCGTACACTGCCCAGATTTCTTGAGCTCATGCTGATGGTTGTGCTGGATATGCATCAGGTTCTTTATCTAGTTCTTTACATAAAGTTTGTTAGATCATCAAAACATAATACTAACCCATCAATTTCCCCCTTTTTGATGATGACAAACTTTTAAAATTGATGGACAGTTATATAGTCTAACTTATAGCCCGTTTGGCCAAGCTTCTAAAATCAGCTTATTTTGAGAAGTGCTTTTTTCAGAAGCACTTTTAAAAAAAGTGCTTTTGGTGAGAAGCAGTTTGTGTTTGGCTAATTAATTTAAAAAGCACTTTTAAGCAGTAATTAGTGTTTGGCCAAGCTTTTGAAAACTGCTTCTAAGTGTATTTTTTTCAAAAGTGCTTCTCAGAAAAGTGCTTTTGGAGAGAAGCTACTTTTTTCTGCTTCTCCAAACTGCTTCTGCTTCTCCTCAAAAGCACTTTTTTTCGTTCCAGAAGCTTGGCCAAACACCTCAATTTTTGGCCAAAAGTGCTTTTGGCCAAAAAAAGCACTTTTGGCCCAAAAATAGCTTGGCCAAACAGGCTATTAATCAGATAAAGTACCAGGACCCCATATTGCTCCCCTTGTTTATGTGCTTTCCCCTTAATTTTATCTTTCCCCTTTTGGCATCATAAAAAGGCACAAAGAGACAGAAAGCATAAAGAAGTCTAAGATAGCTAACTCATGCCCCATGTGTGCACACAACATGATAGGAAACAGAAAGAAAAAGTAAACATGCATCATACATAACAAAAAAAAGTTGATTCATTGATAGCAAAAAGATGTAAATACATAGTCTTTGCGTAGGAAAGCAAAGACTCAATTTGGACTGTTGAAACGGGAGCAGCATAGTGAAATCCAATTTCCAACCACAAAAAAAAAAAGAACTACCAACCACAATCATCAAAAGCATAACAAGACTGGACATTGACGGAAACCTAGGGGGCACTAGAAGAGGAAGGCTTGGAAGAGGAGGCAGCCAGAGTTTTGAGAACCAGGTCCATGCGGGCATTAGCACACAGTTGTTCCTCCAAAATTTTCTCCCCCAAGTTCTCAACCTGCTGCCTAAGCTCAGTGTTTTCCTTGGTCAAGTGGGCAACATCCTCATTGGAAGAGTTAACAGAACCAGGTTCCCCAGCAACTTGACTCAACTAAGTCTCCAAGATGGCATTCTGAGCCTTCAACTTCCTGATCACTTCAGTTGCATCATTTAGAGCATTGATCAGTTGAGATTTCTCTAAACATTCACACTCTTCTAAGGTGGTCTTGGAGAAGGTCTGCTTGCGGGTCCCTAGTCGTGGGTTTTCTATGGGTATCTTATAAAACTCAAACGCCCGAGTAAGTAGGAATCCCTACGGGAGCCCATGATTGCCTTCCTTTACATTTACCACCTTTCTCATATGTTCAATCATGATTGCGGGCAAATTGACAGGCTGGAATGAGTCAAGGGCCTCCATCAACACTAAATCAGACTTGGAGATAATAGATCTCCTCCTCAGCCCGGGGTAAGAGTACCTTATTAACCAGCTCAAAAAGAAGTTGGTAAACAGGGAGCAAAGCTTTCTTATGGACTCGTTCCCCTTGCTGAATTGTCCCTTCCTTTACAATGGCTCTCCGAAAATTTCCCGTACAAGCACTCTTCACAAAAGACATCCCCTTAGAGGTACCTGAAGTACCGTCCCCAAAGCAGCATCATCGAACACCATATCAACTCCTTTAACCAAGACACAGACATGATACCCGGCAGTGGTGAAGAGAGATGCATAAAATTCTTGCACAACATCCTCATACACCTTAGGCACATCCACAGTAAAAAGATGTTCCCATTTCTAGAACTCCACCATTTCCATAATCTGTCGCATCCTAGACATATCATAGATTTCAGGGTCAAACATCCGACCCCACATCACCCTTTGACTTCGCACTTTCTCTTGACATATTCCATTGTCACAAGGTATTGTTTTCAGCGAACCTGGTACCCCAACAGTTTCCCTTTTTCTTTTTCCCAGTTTTTCAAGGACTTTCTCTTTGAACACTTAACTGCCACAGACTCCTTGGTAACAACTTCATCAACTACAACTCTCTTGAGCTTCCCACTTCCTTTTGCAGGCGACACACGTTGTTTCTTCACCACTTCATCAGAAACTCCAGCCATAGACTATTGAGATTTAGAGGACCTTTTCACCAGAGAACTTGGTTCCTTTTATGCATCCTCATCTACTTCCACCACAGGAATATTTATGTCCACCACTACTTTCCCTTCCTTCATCAGTCTCTTCTTCTTCTTCTTCTTCTTCTTCTTCTTCTTTTTAAGGATTTTCTTGCTCTTTTCCAGGGCAGAGTCAAGAGCCTCTTTCTTTTGCAACCGAGTAGATGGTCTCTTAGATGAAGACTCAGGAGTATCCACCTTCTGACGAAGATTGAAACGAGCACTAAAAACCATCTTATCCTCAGTGTCCTCGTTAGTAGGCTCAGAAAGGGGAGGAATGGACTCCAGAGGTGTTGTATAGAAGATAGGTTCCTGGTTGGTGTCTGCGGGAGGAGAAACTGGTTCCTCACTAGACTTATATTTGACAGAGTTATGAACTAGAGATTCTAACAAGACCAGGGTCCCCTCATATCCTAAGAATGGAGGTTCTTCCCCCTGAGGCTCGGGAAGGGGAGAAGCTCCTTCATAAGGGAGACTCTTAGAGGCAATGGCCATAATGTTTTCGACCGCCTCTTTTTCAGGAGACTCCATGGGATCCGTAGAGTCGAGGAGATAGGAGTTCAGATACTGGTCAGGGTCATCCTCAGAAACCTCAAAAGCCTGAGGGGTGTCATTGGCTAGGGTTTCTTTGGGTTGTTCGGAAGGAAGATGATCGGCGGGTTTAGGAGAGAGAGAAACAATGGCTTGTGGGGAAGAGGGAAAAAGTGTGGGGACGATGACATCTGGGAGAGTGGAGGTCTGAACTTCTGATGGAGTGGGGGTGAAGTTAGTGGTATGAGATGGAGGGGATGATTTTTCGTCAGCCATGGAGGAGATAAACACAGAGGGTTTTGAAGAAGTTACGATCTGCAGAGGAGAAATATGAGGAGATAATGCTATGCAGTTGGAGAAGTGAGGGTTTTATAAAAAGAAGGAGTAATGAAGAGGAGGGAAGAGGAACATGTTTAAAAATGAAACGACGGTAGGTGTTTTGGGAAAATGAAACGTGCAGGAGAAGTGAAAGGATTTGAGGGATGGGACGTGATAGACACAGATACTGAAAAGTCGGATGATGTGGCGACAATATTTAATTTGTTACTTTTTGTGAAAAGCATAGGAAAACACATAACTACTAACCTGTGTCACAGGAACCAGGTCTTGTACCTGTTTTTTTTTCTTGAAAACGTTTTTTCAGCTTCCTTTTGCAATACAAAACTGTACCTTTAATTTCTGTAATCATCATGCGTGTCTAGCTGCAATGGTATTGATGTGAGTTAGGCTTAGTCAGAAAATACTTTAGCTAACTGTACCTGAGTGTGACTCTCATAGCCAATGCAAGAGAACCAGGTCCTTAGTTAGGTTTCATCAACCCCAGTGCCATCCTGTTTTTCTCAAAGTGCTCCCTACTTAGGGCCTTGGTGAATATGTATGCAATTTGATCTTCAGTGCAGCAAAACTTCATGCAGATATGCCCCTTTTCAACATTGTTTCTGAGGAAATGATGCCTCGCATCAATATGCTTGGTTCTTTTGTGCTAAACCGGATTCTTTGCCAGGTTGAGGGCACTGGTGTTGTCACACAGAAGTGGCACACTATCAATGTATACCCCAAAATCTTCCAATTGTTGTTTGATCCACAATAGCTGAGCACATCAAGATACAACTGCAACATATTCTGCTTCAGCTGTGGAGAGAGCCAATGAGTTTTGCTTCCTTGTACCCCAGGAGATTAGGCAAGATCCAAGGAAATGAGCCATTCCAGAAGTGTTTTTCTTGTCCACTAGATAACCTGCATAATCAGCGTCAGCATAACCAACAAGATTGAAAACTTCACCTGAAGGATAGTACAGAACCAGGTCCTGTGTGCCCTTGAGATAACGTAGGATTCTTTTGGCTGCCTTCAGATGAAACTCCTTAGGATTTGATTGAAATCTTACACACAACCCCACACTAAACACAATATCTGGTCTGCTTGCAGTGAGGTAGAGTAGAGATCCAATGATCCCCATGTACATTGTTTGGTTTACAGGTGATCCAGAATCATCCATGTCAAGCTTAGTTGCAACTGCAATAGGAGTGTCAATCACCTTTGATTCCTCCATGTCGAACCTCTTCAGCAGCTTCTTGATGTACTTCTGCTGACTGATGCATGTTCCCTTTGTGGACTGCTTCACTTGAGACCCAGAAAGAAGTTCAGTTCCCCCATCATACTCATTTCGAACTCATTTCCCATGAGTTTGGAAAATTCCTTGCATAGTGAGTCTGATGTAGCCCCAAATATAATGTCATCCACATAAACCTGAACAATAATCAGGTTCCTTCTCTGTTTCTTCAGAAATAGTGTGTTGTCAATCTTTCCTCGAGTGAACCCATTGTCCAGAAGAAACTTTGATAGTCTCGCATACCAAGCCCTAGGAGCTTGCTTCAATCCGTATAGAGCCTTATCTAATTTGAATACATATTCAGGATGTACATGACTTTTGAAGCCCGGAGGTTTCTTAACATACACTTCCTCCTTAAAAAAACCATTCAAAGTTGCACTCTTCACATCTATCTGAAACAAGGTGAATTCCATATGTGATGCAAAGGCAATGAGGATCCGATGGCTTCCATTCGAGAAACAGGGGAAGACGTCCCATCATAATCAATCCCTTCCTCATGATTGTTTCCTTGAACAACAAGCCTTGCTTTGTTCCTTGTGGTATTTCCATTTTCATCCAGCTTATTCCTGAACACCCACCTGGTTCCTATGATGGTTCTATCAGAGGGTCGAGGTACCAGGTGCCAAACCTTGTTTCTCTCAAACAGATGCATCTCCTCTTGCAAATTATCCAGTCTACATTCTTTAGAGCTTCCTTGATATTTTTTGGTTCTATCTGGGATAGGAAGGCTGAAAAGGCTAGGGAGTTTCTCGTTTTGGATCGAGTTTGAACTCAGAAATCAAGGGGATTGATTATGTTATCAAGGGGATGAGAGATTTTGTGTTTCCAATTTGGAACTTGGATTTGATTGGTGGAGGAACTAGGTAGATCAGAAGAGTTTCCCTGCATTCCTTGTTCTGCTACCTGTGGAGTGCCTTGCACAGCATCTCCAACTCTTTCTTCAGCTTCAGTGGTAGTAATTGGGGTACCAGGTTCCTCATGTGGATTTGCAGAGGAGGTTGAATTGTCTTCACTTATTTACCTCATCCGGCTCATCATGTCAGCTTTGCCATTTGAGACGTCAGATATCTCTCCAGGAACCAGAAGTGGTTTATTGTCCTGATCATCATTGTCTCCTTTATTGTTTGAAGAAGGTGTCTCATTGAATATCACATGAACACTTTCTTCCACACATTGTGTCCTTTTGTTAGATACTTTGTAGGCTTTGCTTTGAGAGGAGTATCCTAGAAAAATTCCTTCATCACTCCTTGCATCAAATTTTCCAAGTCGGTCCTTCCCATTGTTTGGTACATAACATTTACATCCAAAGGCTCTCAGATGAGTTATCTTTGGCTTTCTTCCATTGAGAAGCTCATAGGGGGTTTTGTTTAGGAAGGACCTGATCATGCACCTGTTCACCAAATAGCATGCAGTGTTGATTGCTTCAGCCTAGAATTTTTTTGCAATCCCACTGTCAATGAGCATTGTTCGTGTCATGTCTTCCAGAGTTATGTTTTTCCTTTCGGCCACTCCATTTTGCTGAAGAGTCCTTGGAGCTGAGAAATTATGAGTGATCCCATTTCATTGCAGAACTCATCAAATTTTGCATTGTCAAATTCCGTTCCATGGTCAGATATGATGCAAGCTACTTTCAACTCCATCTTCACTTGGATTTTCTTGAAAAACGCCACAAATACTTCAAAAGTCTCATCTTTTGCTCTAAGGAACAGTGTTCCACGTGAATCTTGAATAGTCATCCACAATCACAAAGATATACTTCTTTCCACCTCTGCTTGGAATTCTCATAGGACCACACAGATCCATGTGAAGAAGTTCAAGAGGTTTTGATGTGCTAACATCCTTGTTTGGCTTAAAGGATGATTTCACATGTTTTCTTCTGGCACACGCATCACATACTCTGTGCTCCTTGAACTTTGAGTTGGGCAGACCACGGACCAGGTCCTTCTATATTAGTTTATTCAAGAGAGAAAAGCTTGCATGACCTAGTCTTCTATGCCACAGTTCTGCATCATCATCAACTGCCTTTAAGCAGTTTATCTCACCAGCTTCCAGCGATTCAAAGTCAGCAACGTAGATATTCTTGTGCCTCTTGGCTATCAAAACTACTTCACCAATTGCCAGACTAGTAACCGTGCATACTTTGGACAAGAATTCTACTTAGTTTTCTTTATCACAGATTTGAGAAACACTCAAGATACTGTACTTCAACCCATCTACATAGTACACATTCTCAATTGAGTTCTCAAGAGATCTTCCAACCCTTCCAACACTGAGAATGTACCCCTTTTTGCCATTGCCAAAGGATACATCTCCTCCGTGCAGGGCTTTCAGTGAGAGAAAATCCCGTGTTCCTAGTCATTTGCTTTGAGCATCCACTTTCCATGATCCATTGTAGCCTCGTTCCTCTCACTGTTCCCTGCACTTACGAATTAAGGGTTAGATTTAGGAACCCAAACAAGTTTGGGTCCCTTGTAGTTAGGAAATGGGTGAATAAGAGCTCTTCTAGTCCTTGCAGGAAAGAATCGATTTTTCTTAGAGGGACCTGGTCCCCTTTTAGGAGTCACGTTGTCAACAAACACTTTGTTTTTCGAAACAAATTGAACTCTGGCAGGGCAGCTTTCTTTGAAGTGCCCATTGTTCCCACAGTGGGTACAAAGCCAGTTGTCTGGGATAGTGACATACTTGTTGTGAGAGTTGTAAGGAATTTTCTCCTTTTGAAACCCAATCCCCTGCCTGTTTCCACTGTTGTTAAAGTACATAGCAGTAACGACATCTAAGGATAGGTCCATTTTAGTGATTTTTCAAGATCAATTTTTAGTTTAACCATTTCAGCTTGAAGTTGCCTGTTTTTCTCAAGTTCACAACAGGCTTGTTTCGACATCATTTAGTTCCTTTTCAAGCTTAATGTGTTTCTCACTAACTACCTCCTTCCCTTTCTCTATACTCACAGCCCTATGTTCTAATTTGAGCCCCTCAATTGTTTCCTCTAGGTATGCGATTACCACCAAAAGGTCATCTCTTTCTTTCTCAACAACATTGATTTTCTCAGCTAAAGTATTCTTTTCATTGCTCAGGTTCTCCATTGTTTCCTTCAGGTCTACCACCACTACAGTTAGATCATCTCTATCATCTTCTTCACTATTTGTCTTTTCAGCTAGCGCTTCTTTTTCTTTATCAAAGTTACTTATGGTCTCTTTTAAGTCCACAACCACTACCATCAAGTCATCTCTATCATTTTCTACACTGTTTAGTCTACAGGTTTGAGATTCTTTTTCTTTTTCAAGATTACTTATGGTCTCTTTCAAATCTACCACACAAATAACTAGATTATCTCTAGATTGTTCAGCTTCTCATATCTCTATGGTCAATGCATCCTTATCATCAACTAAGTTGTAGTAAGCATAAATAAGAACATTTGTTAATGACATTAATTTTTTAGAAGATTAGGACTTCAGATTTCTGTGAACATCCCTGAAATTGACCTCATCATTGTCATCCTCTTCATCATCATCAGACTGGGCCATTAGAGCGAACAGTGAATCGTACTCCTTGGCCTCGTTCTCTACTACCATCATGGAATTGTTTCCTGCTTCTGGTTCCTCTTCTGATTCACTAGAGGAATCTCCCCACGCATCAAGAGCTTGCTTCACAACATTGTCAGCTGCACGTTTTTGGCTGAATCGTTTGTCAGGGACCTGGTTCCTCTTTGTTGTCTTGTCAGAGTTGTGCTTGTAAGGCTCCTACTTCAAAAGTGGATAGTCCTTGATGAAGTGCCCTAGCTTTCCACACTTGTGCCAAACATCATAGTTCCTTGGTTTGCTTGAACTACCTCTTCTTGGCATACCACTATTCCTTGGAATCTCTTAGTAAGATATGCCATGTCACTATATTTTTCACTTGAGTCATTGTTTTCAGATTTGAGAACCAGATTCTTCTCCTTTTTTTGTTCTCTTCTCTCACTGTCTTTCTTCTTCTTCAACTCGTATGTCTTCAGATTTCCAATCATCTCATCCATGGTTAGAGTTTGTAGGTCTTTTGCTTCAGTAATAGCATTCGCCTTACTTTCCCAAGAACTAGGTAAGACACTTAGAATCTTCTGTACCAGCTTGTTTCTAGGAATTATTTCTCCTAGTGAGTGAAGCTCATTTATGATGGAAGTGAATCTAGTATGCATGTCTTGTATAGACTCATCATCCTTCATTCGGAACAACTCGTACTCAGTTGTGAGCATGTCAATCTTGGAATGCTTGACCCGAGTTATTCCTTCGTGAGCAGTTTGCAAAGCTTCACATATCTCCTTCGCTAATTGGCAAGCTGAGATTCTATTGTACTCATCAGGTCCTATACCACATACCAAGATTTTCTTGGCACGGAAGTTCTTCTCCACAGCCTTCCTATCAACGTCACTGTATTCCTTCCTGGTCTTGGGTACCATTATACCATCTTATCCAACCTTCTTCATAGGAAAATGTGGACCGTCACAGATGACATCCCACAGTTCGGAATCTTCAGCCATTATAAAGTCATGCATACAAGTCTTCCACTACCCGTAGTACTGACCATTGAATCTAGGAGGTCGGTATGTTGATTGTCCTTCTTCAAAGTTGGGTGGAGCAGCCATTAGAGATCCTTTCTAGGTGTTAACCTTTTAGAAAGAACCCGCTCTGATACCAATTGATAGTTTCTATGAGTCCACCAACTGTAAAGTGACCTGGTCCTTAACCAGTTCCCTCAGAGTTATAGATAGAGACAGTAAGTAAAAGAGGCACAAGATTTTTACGTGGAAAAATCCCAACTCAAGGGGACAAAAACCACGACCTACACTGGTAGGATTTCAACTTCACTAATTTGTAATCTCAACTATTACAAGCCACTTTTTAATGACTCTCTTACAAAGACTTCCACACACTAACTTGTAATACTTACCACAAGCCACTTTGTTACTAACTTAGTTACAAAGACTTTAACTTATGACTAATGCTAGTCACAACACAAACACGGATGGTTTATGATTTTGGATTTTCTAAACAAAGCTTCTAAGAAAGCAATATAGGATACAATAGAAAGAAAAACAAAAGATTACAACTCAACTAATGGACACCTAAGAACATGTAGTGAAACTGGTCCGTTTTAGTGGAGTTGTCTTTTTGTTATTGACACACTTGAGCCTTCAATGCTGGAGCAGAACTTCAATGCTGTGAAGAATGTTAGTAAATGCTCAAGTGAATATCTTGTTTGTCTTGCAACAAGTTATTAAACCTCTAGGACACCCCAAGAATGATGCACATGCTTAGTTGGCACACTCTACAACCAATAGGAAGTGACTGTTGCACTGTTTCTGCACTGTAGCGTGCACAGCTGCAGGCAATCACTTTCTGCCATAACTTTCCAGCTGTAGAGTTGACTTGTACTTCTTTCAGGGAAATGTCAAGGGATCAGGTCCCTAAACTATTTCTTGTGAGTTCAAGCGTACACTGCCTAGATTTCTTGAGTTCCTGCTGATGGTTGTGCTGGATATGCATCAGGTTCTTTATCTGGTTCTTTACATAAAGTTTGTTAGATCATCAAAACATAAGACTAACCCATCAGAATGACTTGTGAATCAAGCCTAACATCCTCGTCCACTTCCTGATTCGGCTACTAAACTTGCACTCTAAGTATTATGTTTTGGTCCTGCACAAATTGAAACCCTTAGACTCCAGGATCTTCTTCCACACTTCTAACCTCTCGTTAACACCACCACGTGTCTCGTCAATCAGTACAATGTCATGAAAAAATAACATGCACCACGACACCTCCACTTGGATATGTCGCATCAGTGCATCGATCTCTAGGGAAAAAAGAAATGGAGTGAGGGCTGACCCCTGGTGCAACCTATCACAACTGGAAAGTGTTTTGAATCTCCTCCCACTATTCTCATCCGAGTCTTAGCTCCATTGTACATGTCCTTAGTAGCCCTAATATATGCAATAAGGATTCTTATAGCCTCCAAACAACTCCACAACACCTCCCTCGACACTCTATCATAAACGTTCTCTAAGTCGATAAACACCATATGTAAATCCTTCTTCCTCTCCCTAAATTGCTCCATCAACCTCCTAACAAGGTGAATACCTTCTGTAATTGAAGGCCCCGACATAAATCCGAAATGATTCTCCGAAATTGACACAATCCTCCTCACCCTCAGCTCCATCACCCTCTCCCATACTTTCATAGTATGGCTTAGTAGCTTGATACTAGTGGCGGATCCAGGATTTGATGGACGTGAGTGCTCACTCTAACATAAAGTTTCTAATCATATAGTATAAGGATATAATTATTTGAAATCGACAGAAAAAAGTTAATAAAAAATACGATTAATATTAGCATTATCAAAAATGACTTCTACACACAAGCCATAATGAACTACTAATGATATTATCATAATAAAACAAATTCTAGTCACAAGATATCATTGTGCTCCACGATTTTTCATATGTTAAAAATGATGAATAATAACATCATTGCTTACAGTTCGAAAAGCTTTCCGCTTTTCCGTTTTTCACTTTCAAAGTACCCTAATTTTTTTCTTTGAGCCTAAAAAATTATTAAGAACCGAAAAATATTAAAAGAGACACAAATTCTTTTCTTTTTCAATTTCTCTAGCTTTAATCAAATCTTAGTTCTTACTTTTTCTCTTTTATGTGGCACAATGAGACAAATAAATGAAAAATAAAAAAAGAAAATGTCAACAATGGAAAGAATAAGGTTAGATTTGGAAATTAGGAAAAGAATGGAAAATTGATGCATTGTGGAAAAGTGGAGGAATTCAGTGTGACTGGTAAAAAAATTACTAACATAAAAAGCATCCAAATTTTTGAAATAAAACTGCTTAGCGTAAGAAACGAACTCAGCCACCTCCAAACATCGCAAGCCCTAACTTCCGCCATTGATCCAAAGCACGCAGGGATTCTTTTGTTACTGGGTGCTAACTAGTAAACTTTAGATATTTCTTACTATTTACTATATAACTACCAGAGCTTACGTTGGAGTCAATGAGTACTTGAGCACCATAAATTGAAATGTAGATTCGCCCATACTTGATACTCCTCGTTGCGTTGTTGTCCTTCCACAATAGCTTGGGCTTAGAATAAGAAACCTTTGCGATTGGGTTGGCATGGACCTAAATCCTTGGGGCTTTTGCATCTATACCCGCTTTTTGGGTCACGTTTTAACTTATATCCGCTTTGCAAAAAAAATTGCAAGCATACCCATTTTTTGCATAAATTTCAGGCATACGGGCCTGAAGTAGCAAAGGCAATCACATAAAACTTCAGCATTCTAGGCGTTTTCAAAAACTTCAGCAGAAGATGCTGAAGTTATTAAGTTCATTTGTAATAACTTCAGCACTAGATAAGTTGAAGTTTTGTGCTGGATTCATTAGTTTTGCAATAAAGCTTTTTCAAAAACTTCAGCAGAAGATGTTGAAGTTATTTAGTTCATTTGTAAAAACTTCAGCACTAAATAAGCTGATGTTTTGCGCAGGTATCAGGACGGCGGCGCCTGAAGTTGTAAAAATTAGGGTATAAGTTAAATAATTTTAAAAATAAGAGTATATGTTAAATGGGGGCGACCAAATAGGGTGCCCCGCGCAATTTTTACTAAATCCTTGATCATTCTTGTGGACACAAAATTACGCTAGATGGGCCATTTTAAAACCATTATTCATATTTTCATCTCATTGGAAAAGGTTTTGAAAAATAATTTTGTGTCAGAATTTTAAAGCACCTGAAATCGTGACGATCATCCGATTTTCAGTCACAACACAAAAATATCTGGTAATTGCACATAATTTATGTTAAATCCTGAGGGGTCGTTTGGTTCACGGACAGAATTATTCTAGGATTATAATATTGGGATTATAATCCCGAAATTAATAATCCATTGGGTTACTTAATGCTATTACTTTGTTTGGTTCATTGGATTAAAAATAGGATATACCATATGTAATCCAAAACATGTGTTTGGTTTAAAGTTGGATAAACTTGGATAAAATTCTATTTCCTATTTTAACCTTAGTTATTTCATGACTTATACAAACAATATTTTTCTTAACAGAAAACTCCACCCAACAATATTTTCTTATTATACTAAATTCAAATACTCAAAGGCATTACTTCATATCATTTAGTTTGTTAGGTTGGGACTAGTATGAAGATGACAAGTGTACACTCTTAGGATTCTTATTCTTTTCCTTTTCTTTCTATAGTCTTTATTTAGCAATATACTTGTATAAATATAGTCTAAGTGTATAGTGAATTCATCTGTAAAATACACTAAAAATTTCTCAACTCTTTTCTTAGCTTTCTACATGGTATCAAAGCATTAGCTCTTTTTCTTTCAAATTTTTGACTGGAATCATGTCTCCTTCAAATGTCACGGTGTGATGACCCAAGGGGTTATTTATTAAATTTAGACTCTATTCTAGGTTTAATAGCCCTAAAAAGCTAATTTTAGATATCTTGATTTGCGTGCGCAGTCCGGACGTGAAACCGGAAAGCTTTTATGTGAAAATATGAGAAATAGTAATTTCTAAAGTGAAAATTTGATTATAGTTGACTTTGGCAACCATTTTGAGTAAACGGATCCGTATCCGTGTTCCGATGATCCCGAGAGGTCCGCAATAAAATATGGGACTCAGGCGTATGCCCAGAAATGAATTCCGAGGTCCCAAGCCTTAGAAATTAATTTTTGAAAGAAATTATTTTGCTGAATTATTAATGAAATATAGAAATAAATTAACGTTTGAAACCGTTGGTATCGGGCCCGTATTTTGGTTCTGGAGCTCAATACAAGTTTGTTATGATATTAAGCCTTGTATGCGAAATTTGATGAGAATCGGAATTTATTTGACGTGATTCGGTGTCACGACCCGTTTCCGGGTTGTGATGGCGCCTGTCGTGGAACCAGGCTAGCCAACCGTTACAACAATACTCAATTCATTTACTAGAGCAATTTACTCATCATTGGCTCAATTCATAGAAATACTAACATTTTTAATCATTTAAAACAGTCTAACAAAAGAAATGAGCTCCAACAATCACCCTAGGATCTGGAGTCACGCAGTCATGAGCTACTAACATCAATACAACTGAGAATAATAAAACTGAAGTTTTAAGTTTCCAAAGTTCTAATACAGAAGGGAGAATAGGGAAAAGAGGGACGGGACAGCGAACGCCAGCTGCTACCTCGTCGACTCTGAGAGAATGGCTGCTATCACCGCTCCGCGTCAAATCTCGGTGCACCTGGATCTGCACACACAGTGTGCAGGTAAGTAACGAAAACAACCTACGGTCTGAGGAGGTAGTGACGAACTCAACCTCCGTAAATCATAGTTCAAATAATGAATATTTCAGGAATAACCGAGTATATCAGTGACAATATCCGTAAATAACAATTAAATGCCATGTATGTATTATGCAACTCTCACAGGTAGTCCTCTCGGTACACATAATTGGCCATTTGGCCCAAGGAAATCCATCTAGTAACATGTACGACGTGGTGACTAGTCACTAAGTATCGAGGGAGCAGGCCAATTCATCCTTTCGGAGAAATCCATCTCCGGGATATCATACTCATCCATAATC
>MDKH01192466.1:0-49649 GCA_005239495.1 Nicotiana undulata
TTGACTTACGACGTACTCTCACGTACGAAAACATGGGGTGTAACATCATTCCCCCCTTTGGAAAATTCGTCCTCGAATGTTGGCTAATGCACTTATCCGTATCTTAAACAATAGATCTTATGAATACTTTAATATTGTCTCTTCCATATAGGGAGTTGTTCGATGAATAAATCCAAAGGCTAGGGCATCCCCCTCTTTAGGCCGCTTTCTCACCCCACGACTTGTGGTCGAAATATTTCCAATCTCGTCAATGTTTCTACCTTCTTTCATGCAGCCCGGACGATTCTGACCTTGAATGTGCACCAATGTGACTCCTATATCTTTTTTTTTCTTGTTAGCTTTTAACCAATCTTTAGGATTCACTTTGTGAACATATATAGTAATATGACAAGTTGTCCCTTTGGGCATTTATAGGTTCTCTTATTTAGAAGCTTAAGTTGAAAAAGTCAACATGATGTTGACTTATGTATAAACGATCTCGGATTTGAATATTGATGGTTGTATTAGCCCCGTTAAGTGATTTTGGACTTAGGAGCGCGTCTGGAATATAATTTGGAAGTCAGTAGTGGAATTAGTCTTGAATAGGCAAAAATTGAAAATTTGGCGACTTTGGTCAGCTGTGAAAAATTTGATATCGGGGTCGGAATGGATTTCAGGAAGTTGTAGTAGGTTCATGGTGTCATTTGTGACGTGTGTGTAAAATTTGAGGTCATTCAGACGTGGTTTGATAGGTTTCAGCGTTGTTTGCGGAATTTGGAAGTTTAGAAATTCTTAGGCTTGAATCCGAGGGTAATTTGGTGTTTTGATGTTGTTTTGAGTGATTCGAAGGCTCGGCTAAGTTTGTATGTTGATATATGACTTGTGGGTAGGTTTGGTTGAGGTCCAGAGGGTCTCGGGGTGATTCCGGATGGCTAACGAGAAGTTTGGAACTTGGAAATACAACTGAACAACTACTGGTTCTGGTGTCTTCCGCACCTGCGGAGTGGGAGCCGCAGGTGCGAGCCCGCAGGAGCGGCTAAGGAGTCGCGGATGTGGACATAAGGGACTTGAGTAGGAGCCACAGGTGCGAAGTTTTTCCCGCACCTACGAGAGTCGCAGATGCGGGCAGGCAACCGCAGGTGCGAGAGGGGATCTGCAGGTGCGGGGTAGATTCCGCACCTTCAGTGATCACATATACGGTCGTGAGTCGCAGAAGTGGTCCAGGGATTTTAAGTGAATTTTTTCAGAAGCAGATCTTGGTCCGCAGATGTGAAGAAGGGACCGCAGGTGCGGTTTCACTGGGCTGAAGGTATAAAAATGGGACTTCGTGATTTTTGCTCATTTCCACCATTTTCAACTCGAGCTTTTGAGCTTTTGGGTTGTGATTTTTGAAAAGGATTCAAGGATATTCATTGAGGTAAGTTACTTGAGCTCTATTATCATTAGCTATGGTGTTTTCCCGTTGATTCCCACCTAATTAGTAGGATATTGAAGTGAAATAAAGGGTTAGGGTTTGGGAATTTGGAGAGTGTAATTTGGGGAGTTGAGGAACCAAATGATTTTGGATTTTGATAAATTTCATATGGGTAGACTCGTAAGTGAATGACCTTTCGGGTTTTGCAACTTTTGTGGGATTTCGAAACGCGGCCCAGGGGCCGGGTTTGAGTCTAATTTAGTGGTTTTTCTTGTGAAATTTATTCCTTTAGCATATATTGATGGTATTGTACTCGTTTTGACTAGATTCGGAGCATTTGGGGGCCGAATCGAGAGGCAAGGGCATTGCGAAATAGGAATTTGCTCGGTTTGAGGTAAGTAACGGTTATAAATCTAGTCCTGAGGGTGTGAAACATTGGATTTTGTGTCATGTGACTATTTGGAGGTGACACACATGCTTGGTGACGTGCGTGTGGGCGTGCACCATTGGGGATTGTGACGTGGTCCGTCCTGCAACAACTGTAAAGTTGAATTTCCTATTATAACTATATGCTCCTTATGTATTTTAGAAATATTTACTTTAAATCATGCTAGATGTCATGTCTAGGCCTTATGCCAGTATTGTTTGGACCCTTAGAGGTCTTTTCTTGCTGTCCTCTCATTGTTTTGGTGATAATCTATACTCAGTCATGTTGATGTAATGTTACATTGTAGCTTAGTGTCTGTTATTCTATTTGATGCATCATACCAATGTTGTTTGGGATGATTACTTCGATTTCGAGAGCCCGAGAGACTGGAGATATTTATGACTGAGTGAGACAGAGCGTGATTTGTGAGGACATTTATGGGATCGGGCTGCACGCCGCAACATTTTTTATTAATTCAATTCTGCCATGATGGGCATTTATATAGCGCTTGGGCTACACACCATCAGTGAGCGGGTACCTACTGAGTGCGAGTGTCGAGTGCTGAGTGATCGGGAGGCATGAGTGATTGTGAGGTTGGAGTGATTGGGAGGACTGAGTGATGTTTTTCCCGAGGTGTGGTATATGATATCATCATTTGTGATCATAGATGCTTTGAGTCCTTGTTTGAGAACTGTTGAAAGATATTTTTAGTTGATTTTTCTTGAACTTGATTTAAACAAGCTGATTTGACTTAAACTTTGGATTTAAACCATGTCGTACCTTACTGAATTTTGTGATATGAACTATACTTGCATCTAGCTCGTCACTACTTCTCAACCTTTATTTACTGTTGTTACTTACTGAGTTGGTATACTCATGTTACTCCCTGCAGATCCAGGCATCTTTGGCCATGGTAGTGGTTGTTGATATATTCAGAAGCGGATCATCGGAGATAGCAAGGTAGCTTCATGGCGATCGCATCCATGCTTTTCTTCTTCCATATATTCCCCTTAGTTGTATTTTGGTTTTTCCCAGACTATGTAATTAGTCTTGTTGTTATCAGACCAGTTTATTTTATTTGCTCATGACTCAGTGACACCCCGATGTTTGGGGCTTTTCTTTCCGCATTTCCAGTTTTTGAGAGAAACTCTTGTTTCTTTAATTAATTCAGTTATACAAAAGGTCTTTTGGCATATCGTTTGAATGAACTATTGTAGTGTTTTGGAAGTGTGTCGGCTTGCCTATTACCACGATAGGCGCTATCACAACAGGATATAGTTTTGGATCGTGACATTATCCAACATAGATTAGAGGCCTTAAACTTTATATTTTTGGGGAAAAACTTCACACACACACACTCCCTTATTTGAAGACTATTTTTCTAATAGTTTGAGAACCGTTTGTGATTAACCACTGTTATAGAGAGTCCATCAACTTGCAGATGCTCTTGCTAACTTCAGTATTCATCATAAGGATCTCCCTAAGAGTGCCGCAGAACCTTATTTTCTTGGTAAAATTCATATGACATCCATAAGACATAGACAAAGGAAAAATGTTTTTGTACGATCTTTTTTCCCTTTTGGCTTTATTTTATTCAATTAAATATCATCCACTAATTTTTAACCGTAACAAGTGTCTCTAATCCAAGTAGGAACTTGGAGAAATGAAGATAACTAAGAAATGGAGGGGAGTTGAATCCTTTTACGACCATCGAGTGGTTCGCCGATCATCGGAGTTTTAGGTACCGATACGCGGGTGAGTTAAATCGTTCTATCCTGGGAGGAAATATTCCAAAACCTCGGGTACTTGAGGGGAATAATTTCCTTAAGGACACAATGTGTATTCAGTGGGCTCGATTTATTCCTATACTATTTTCAGAATTTATTTTGACGTTCTACTTTTACTAACTTTTTGTTTCTGTATTTTCAGAAAGTTTACTGTTTTATTTATTTTACAGCAATACAGATTACTAACAATCTTAAGAAAATTATATTTATATTATTCTGTATTTCTTTTGTGTAGATTAAAGCATATGTGGTTTTCTACTCTTTCTGAATTTTATTATTCTGATTTGAAGGTATAAAAACTTTATCAAAGTTTTGAAATTCAGAAAACGATTTGAAGAACATAAAAACTTCATCGTTTTCTGATAAACAATATATATATAAAAACTTCGGTTTTTATTTATTATACATATTGTTTGTTGTTAATTACAATATTGTTTATTGTTCTGATTTTGCCATTGATTGAACTCTTCTGTTGTTGACAGTGAGAAATGGTAAATGATAACCGAAATTCTTTTGCAATGTTGCGGCAACGACGATAGCCTCGTCAAGCCAGGCTGTTGTTCCACCGGCAGAAAAGCGGGGGAAATTTTCTGGAGCCAACTTCAAAGGATGGCAACAAAGGGTGTTCTTCTAGCTTACCACACTTGGTATGCAGAAATTCACTAGTGAAGAGCCTCCAGTGCCTGCTGCGGACATGCCGGACAGTGAAAAATTCATGCTTGTTGAGGTGTGGAAGCAGGCAGATTTTCTGTGCAAAGGCTATATTTTAAGTGCTTTAGAGGATGACTTGTACAATGTGTACAGTACGATGAATACTTCGAAAGAATTATGGGACGCACTTGAGAAGAAGTACAAGACAGAAGATGCATGCTTGAAGAAGTTCGTGGTTGCCAAGTTTCTAGACTATAAAATGATAGACAGCAAAACTGTGGGAACCCAAGTTCAAGAACTTCAACTTATTTTTCACGACCTTATTGATGAAGGTATGGTCGTGAATGAAGCATT
The DNA here is from genome assembly GCA_005239495.1 of Nicotiana undulata. Classification (NCBI taxonomy): domain Eukaryota; kingdom Viridiplantae; phylum Streptophyta; class Magnoliopsida; order Solanales; family Solanaceae; genus Nicotiana; species Nicotiana undulata. The sequence continues at coordinate 4,613 of MDKH01192466.1, forward strand.
TCAAGTGGCTGCAATGGTTGAAAAGTTTCCTCCTTCGTGGAGAGATTTCAAGAACTATCATAAGCTCAAGCGCAAAGAAATGAAGTTGGAAGATCTTGTGATTCGTCTCAAGATTGAGGAAGACAACAAAACAGCCGAGAAGAAGTCTCGTGGAAATTCAACGATCATGGGAGCTAATATTGTTTAGGAGACTGCTCCAAAAAGTAAGAAGAGGAAGGGATCTTCTGGACAGACTAAGGAGCAGAACAAAAAGAAATTCAAGGGCAACTGCCACAACTGTGGAAGAGTTGGTCACAAAGCCCTTGATTGTCGTCTCCCGAAAAAGGATAAGAAGAAGGGACAGGCCAACATAGTGGAGAAGAATGATGACATTGATGATCTTTGTGCAATGCTTTCAGAATGCAACTTAGTTGGAAATCCGAAGGAGTGGTGGATTGACTCCGGAGCCACTCGACATGTTTGTGCTGTCAAAGAAGCATTTGCGACTTACTCTACTGCTGGTCCCGGAGAAGAGATTTCCATGGAAAATAATTCAACAGCCAAGATTGAAGGTTATGGGAAGATTTTCCTAAAGATGACTTCCGACAAGGTGTTAACGCTGAACAACGTCCTTCATGTTCCTACTATTAGGAAGAATTCAGTTTCTACTTCTTTACTCGTGAATAATGGATTCAAATGTGTATTTGTTTCTGGTAAAGTTATTGTAAGAAAGAATGAAATGTATGTTGGAAAAGGCTACCTCACGGAGGGCTTTTTCAAACTCAATGTAATGATTATTGATAGTATGAATAAAATTTCAGTTTCTTCTTATTTGTTGGAGTCAAATGATTTATGGAATATTCGTTTAGGACATGTCAATTATAAAACCTTGCGGAAGTTAATAAATTTAGAAGTATTGCCTAAATTCGAGTGTAATAAATCGAAATGTCAAATATATGTTGAATGTAAGTTTGTAAAACATCCTTATAAGCCTGTTGAAAGGAATTCAAATCCTTTAGACTTAATTCATACTAACATTTGCGATATGAAGTCGACACCATCTCGAGGTGGAAAAAAGTATTTTATTACTTTTATTGACGATTGCACTCGATATTGTTATGTTTATTCGCTTAATAGTAAGGATGAAGCAATTGAAGCACTTAAGCAATACAAGAATGAAGTGGAGAATCAATTGAATAAAAATATCAAAATGATTAGAAGTGATAGAGGTGGAGAATATGAATATCCGTTTGCAGAAATATGTTTGGAATATGGAATTATCCATCAAACTGCTGCACCTTACACACCTCAATCCAACGGAATTGCGGAAAGGAAAAATTGGAAATTAAAGGAAATGATGAATTCTTTATTAATAAGTTCCGGATTACCGTAGAGTTTGTGGGGGAAGCTATCCTTACAGCTAATCTAATACTCAACAGAGTACCTCTCAGTAAAACGCAATCTATTCCATATGAAAAATGGAAAGGAAGAAAACCCAACTTAAAAATATTTCAAAGTGTGGGGGTGTCTAGCAAAGGTACAAGTTCCTTTACCTAAAAGGGTTAAAATCGAACCAAAAATAGTAGATTGTGTTTTCATTGGATATGCTACAAACAGTAAAGCATGTCGGTTTTCGGTCCATAAATATGATAATCCCGAGATTCATGTTAATACGGTAATGGAATCAGATAATGTTGAATTCTTTGAAAGCATTTATCCGTACAAAACTGAATGTGAGTCGTTAAGTGAAAGACCTAAACGACCTCGGGAAGAACCAAAGGAAAATACTCCAAGTGTAGAAGATCCAAGGCGTAGCGAACAACAAATAACATCTACTTCCTTTGGACCAGATTTTGTGACATTCTTTCTTGAAAATGAACCTCAAACTTTTAAAGCAGTTAGGTCATCTTCTGATTCAGCGTTTTGGAAAGAGGCAGTCAACAGTGAGATTTAATCAGTTTTGGATAACCATACATGGGAATTGGTTGATCTTCCTCCTGGAAATTAGCCTTTAGGTTCGAAATGGATCTTTAAACGGAAAATGAAAGTTGCTGGCATTATTGACAAATATAAGGCAAGACTTGTTGTCAAAGTTTATATACAAAAGGAAGGCCTTGATTACTTTGACACTTACTCGCCAGTAACGAAGATAACATCTATTAGGATGTTAGTGGCATTAGCGGCCGTGTATGGTCTTGAAATCCATCAAATGGATGTTAAAACAGCTTTCTTAAATGGAGAATTGGAGGAAGAGATTTACATGGAAAAGCCTGAGGATTTTGTGGTTCCTGGTAAAGAAACAAAAGTGTGCAAACTTGTTAAGTTGCTTTATGGACTTAAACAAGCACCCAAACAATGGCATGCCAAATTTTACCAGACAATGTTGGCAAGTGGGTTTAAAATCAACGAGTGCGACAAATGTGTTTACATTAAAAATACTCCAGGTCATGAAGTCATTGCTTGTTTATATGTTGATGACATGTTGATAATGAGCAAAAGTATGGCAGATATAAATGCTACAAAGCGCATGTTGGCTAGAAAATTCGATATGAAAAACTTAGGAGTTGCTGATGTGATCTTGGAATCAGAATTTGCAAGACTCCACAAGGTCTAGCATTATCACAATCTCACTACATAGAAAGGTACTTGACAAGTTCAAGTATTTGGATTTCAAAATTGCCAAGACTCCAATTGACGTGAGTTATTCACTTCAAAAGAATGAAGGTGAAAGTGACTCACAACTGGACTATGCAAGAGTATTGGAAAGTTTGATGTATATCATGAATCGTACGCGACCGGATATAGCATGTGCTATTAGCAAACTGAGTCAGTTTACAAGTAGTCCCAATCATATACATTGGATGGCAATGAAACGAGCTTTGGGGTATCTGAAACATGCCCGGAATTATGAGTTGCATTATAACAAATATCCCTCCGGGATCGAGGGATATAGTGATGCAAATTGGATCACCGGATCATCTGAAGTTAAATCCATGAGTGGATATTTATTCACAATCGGGGGTGGAGCAGTGTCTTAGAAATCATCGAAACAAACGTGCATCCCGTTCTACAATGGAATCTGAATTCATAGCTTTAGATAAGGACAGTGAAGAAGCTGAATGGCTCCAGAATTTCTTAGAAGATATTCCATTTTGGCCAAAACCTTTGGCACCTATTTGTATACATTGTGATAGTCAAGCGGCAATAGGCAGGGCAAGGAGCGTTATGTATAACGGAAAATCTCGTCATATACGACGCATACATAATACCGTTAGACAACTACTCTCTAGTGGTGTTATCACAATTGACGATGTAAAGTCAAGAGATAACGTGTCGGATCCACTTACAAAAGGTGTATCTAGAGAGGCAGTTGAAAGATCATCAAAGTGAATGGGGTTAAGGCCTAGGACAAGAGATCATGACGATAACTCTACCTAGCATACTAGAGATCCCAAGAGCTAGGTTCAAAAATATCAAACAAAGTTATGAATGACGGTTCAACATTGTCAAATAACTCAACCCATTCTCGTGATGAAGACAATGTTCAAAATAAAACATTAAGGCTTTTTTATGAGTCAATAAAGCTTAAAGTTTTTTAATGATTTGCTAAGTCTGGAAGGATATGACCAGATAGTGTGTCTTTAGGATTACACGTTTAGGAATCACCTATGTGAGTGTGAAGTGTAAGCCGCTTCAAGGGGAATGAAAGTAAAGGCCCATTCTCTAAGCACTCATGAAACCAGGCGATGTTCATGGCTAAAACGAACACAACCGTGAGAACCATAGATGGTTAAGGATTGATTGTGTGACATATGTTGTCTAGTTATACAACAAAGCTCGACGGTTCAAAGATATCAAATCTATTGATTGACCGAATATATCCGATATAAGTTCACTACGGAAAGTTCAAAGGAAAACCTACTTATCCAGATGCAATTAATTCTTGCATGTAAAACACACATACGTCCGTGCATTCCTTTATTTTATATCCATTCCCCATTCATGTGGGGGATTGTTGGTCTTTAATCTTAGTATAGCTTAATTTTAAGCTTGGTGTAGCTTAAAGAGAGTAAATGGAAAATAGTGGGAAAAGAAATGGAGAGAAGTGAAATTTTGAATTAGTGCACTTTGTCCCTGATTGGAAGAAGGAAAGAAAATCTATGTGTATATATAGAGAATCTCTTCTTCTAGCTCTCAAAGAGTTGAGAATAAGGCAAGCCTCGCACCGTCGTCGTCGCTCGCTCGCTCGGCTCGGCTTCGGCTTCGGATTTGGATTTGGTAAAAGATTGATTGATTAATCTTTTTGGACAAAATTCCTTTCAAATTAATTAATTAATTAATTAAATTAATTAACGAAAATCCAATCCGGAAAAAACCCATGACCCGCGACCCAGTCCGGTCCGGCCCGTTTTTCTTTCCCGGATTATTTTAAATCCGTTTTTTTAATTTTCTCACAATATTCATACCTGTTCCAACAGCTATGGCTGTTCTGAAAGGTTGCAAAACCTTTTCAGAAACAATACAATATTGGCTATAAATATGCCTTGAATCCCAAAATTTTTACTTACTAAATTTTTCTGATCTTCTTCTTCTTCTTCTGCACAAAATATTCCAGTGTGTTTTACGACCATCGAGGGGATCGCCGATCACCGGAGTTTTAGGTACCGATACACTGGTGAGTTAAATCGTTCTATCCTGGGAGGATATATTTCAAAACCTCGGGTACTTGAGGGGAATAATTTCCTTAAGAACACACTGTGTATTCTGTGGGCTCGATTTATTCCTATACTATTTTCAGAATTTATTTTGACATTCTACTTCCACTAACTTTTTGTTTCTATATTTTCAGAAAGTTTAATATTTTATTTATTTTACCACAATACAGATTACTAACAGCTATGTGTGGCAAAGGTGGTAAACTGGACACCTCCTTCGCCAAAAAATTATACTATGTACAGGATATATAAAATATCACTTGTTATTGTTCAAAAAATAAATATTGAACATCCTTGTATAGCCCATTAGCAAAGACCGTTCAAAATTTAAACATACTTATTGAATTTTCTTTTTTCGCCACTGGCTAAGCTCAAACTAAGGTAAGTTAAGGGCGGCTTACTAAAAAGAAAGTTTCTAATAAAGTCACGTACCTTATATGTCCGATGAAATGCCTAAACAAGAATTTTTTGATTTACGTATTTAGTCCGCCTTATCCATACTCACTCCCATCTTACAAAAAGAAAATAACAGTACTACATGTCTTGTATGCAGCCTTATGTAACTTGTGTGTAAGGGGACAAACGGGCAGGGCGGGGTGGATCGAAAACAAATAAATTATCCGATTTGACCCATATTTAAAATGGATAAAAAAGGCTAACCGCCGGATAATATGGATATCCATATTATCCGTGACTTCTTGAATATGATCGCTTTGGGGAGCATTCCTAGTCTCCCAAACTTAAAGAACCCCCAATTTGAGACTTTACAAATGTAAAAGTTAAACTCATTAGTTATTCATTAGTTATCCATTTGTTATTAATTTTCAAAATGGATAATATAGTTATTATCCATATTTGACCCGTTTTTAAAATTTTCATTATCCAACCCATTTTTTAGTGAATAATATAGACGGATAAATATTTTATTGTACTTGTGTGCTAGGCTGACTCAATTTGCTGATGTATTCAGTAACTACTATTCCCTATTTGCTACATGAAGTTACTGGTATGCGTAAATATTCTCATTTAGATTAAGTTATTGTTTACACGGGAGAGCTAGCCGACCGCTCCTTGCGCGAGTGCCCCGAGGGTCAGGGTAAGCTACCCCACACTCGTTGAGGCTATTGTTTGCTGGGGATTTATGTATAATGTATTAACAACATTTCGCTATAAAAACAAACAAAAAAAGAAATGTCAAAACAACGTTGTTATAAAGAGATTTGAGTGTATACGATTTTGTGAGAAGATAAAGAAGTGATTTAAAAAAAACCATAGCCTTCAATTCACTTGCTTTCTTTATGCTATCTGTAGCACTTGCATTTTGTATCACAATTTTTAATTGTAGCAAATTCATTGTTTCTCAATGTCATAGGTACGTAGCTAAGCTCAGTCATTTGTATACTTCGTGTTGTTCAGAAACAGCGAAATCTCGTAGCATTTCTCGGAATTCTACAATTCGCGGGAACTGTTGATTGAAGTTTTAAACCATCCAGTCAATTCAACACTTTTTCACCTTAAAAAAAATACATTATTCTTTAAATCCACAAAGTAGACTCTGCATTAAGAGTTGAAGATATGGCTATTTAGCTTCTTTAAATAATTAATATTATCCAATTAACCAAAAAAAATAGACTTTAAATAAATGGAAAAACTAGACACCAGATATATAGACGCCAAAAATGAATCAAAAGGCTGCTGGTTGGCTGACTTGCTAGTTAGTGTAAAGTCAAGTGAGGCAACTGGGAAATGATTAAATTATATTTACAATAAAAATATTAATTAGAGAAATGGCGGCGGGTCTCTAACCACTATATATACTTGTCCCTTCTCTTCCGTTTTAAGTCATAAGTTTTCTAACAATTCAAAGTTCCTCTCTTTCTTCCTTAGAAAAACAAAACATCCTGTTTTTATTTTTCCGGCAACCAATACAAAAAATAATTTAATTAGCAATGGCCTCAGCAGCAGTTGGCAACTACGAAGAAGAGATCGTTCGTCCTGTGGCTGACTTCTCTCCTAGTCTTTGGGGTGATCAGTTCCTTTCATTCTCCATAGAAAATCAGGTAATTAATTAGTACTTTCCTTAGATATAGTTTCTTCTTTATGTTTATTTAACAACATTAATTTACTAATCTTAGTCTTCTTTTTTAACTTTCAAATATATTATATAGGTTGCAGGAAAGTATGCTCAAGAGATTGAACCATTGAAGGAACAAACGAGGAGTATGCTGTTAGCAACTGGAAGGAAATTGGAAGACACATTGAATTTGATTGACAATATTGAACGCCTCGGCATAGCCTACCACTTTGAGAAAGAAATTGATGAGATTCTGGATCAGATTTACAACCAAAACTCAAACTGCAACGATTTGTGCACATCTGCACTTCAATTTCGATTGCTCAGGCAACATGGTTTTAACATCTCCCCTGGTAAGTTCATCATAAAGCAGGCCCTAATGTTTTTAAAATTATTATCTATCTATAGAAAATATAAATTAATCTTCAGTTATCTTTCTTGAAATACCAGAAATTTTCAGCAAATTCCAAGATGAAAATGGCAAATTCAAGGAGTCTCTTGCTAGTGATGTCATAGGATTATTGAACTTGTATGAAGCTTCACATGTAAGGACTCATGGTGACGATATCTTAGAAGACGCACTTTCTTTCTCCGCTATCCATCTTGAATCTGCAGCTCCACACTTGAAATCTCCACTTAGGGAGCAAGTGACACATGCCCTTGAGCAATGTTTGCACAAGGGCGTTCCTAGAGTCGAGACCCGATTCTTCATCTCATCAATCTATGAGAAGGAACCATCAAAAAATGATGTGTTACTTCGATTTGCCAAATTGGATTTCAACTTCCTCCAAATGTTGCACAAACAAGAACTTGCTGAAGTATCAAGGTATGATATATAAAAACGATATATGGACCCTTTTTAGTTGATCATATCTCAAGTACTGATGTTAATTGGTTATGCTGCAGGTGGTGGAAAGATTTGGATTTTGTAACAACACTTCCGTATGCTAGAGATCGAGTAGTTGAATGCTACTTTTGGGCATTAGGAGTTTATTTTGAGCCTCAATACTCTCAAGCTCGCGTCATACTTGTTAAGACCATATCAATGATTTCGATTGTCGATGACACCTTTGATGCTTATGGTACAGTTAAAGAACTTGAGGCATACACAGATGCCCTACAAAGGTATGAACTTCATCAATTCACTTATTCCTTGATAGTAATGTCGTGAAAAGATTAAGACGAACTTCTACTCATTATAGTTGTGCTCTTTCAAAATGCATGAGTTCCCCTTAATTTTATCATCCTGCAGATGGGATATCAACGAAATTGATCGGCTTCCTGATTACATGAAAATCAGTTATAAAGCTATTCTAGATCTTTACAAGGATTATGAAAAGGAATTGTCTAGTGTTGGAAGATCTCGTATTGTCTGCCATGCAATAGAAAGAGTAAGTTTAATGAGCAACTTAACTATCCAATTACGGTTTCTCCTTAATCCATTTCTAACTTGTTTTACCTTGTGTACGTATTTTAGTGATCAGAAACTTGATATAATTCAATCAACAATTCCTAACAGTTGAACTTATATGTTTTGTATTCACAGATGAAAGAAGTAGTAAAAAATTATAATGTCGAGTCAACATGGTTTATTGAAGGATATATGCCACCTGTTTCTGAATACTTAAGCAATGCACTGGCAACTACTACATATTACTACCTTGCAACAACATCATATTTGGGTATGAAGTCTGCTACGGAGCAGGATTTTGAGTGGTTGTCAAAGAACCCTAAAATTCTTGAGGCTAGTGTGATTATATGCCGAGTTATTGATGACACAGCAACGTACGAGGTAAGAGTTGTATTTCACGATATTATATCAATATATGAGATGTGGACAAACTATAAGTGTTTTGATGTTAATTGAGGCATATAAAAGCTAACCCTTTATCTGTCTGCCTTTATAGGTGGAGAAAAGTAGGGGACAAATAGCAACAGGAATTGAGTGTTGCATGAGAGATTATGGTGTATCAACAAAAGAGGCAATGGATAAATTCCAAAAAATGGCTGAGACGGCATGGAAGGATCTTAATGAAGGACTTCTTAGGCCAACTCCTGTATCTGCAGAGCTTTTGACTCCTATTCTCAATCTTGCTCGTATTGTTGAGGTTACATATATACACAATTTAGATGGATATACTCATCCGGAGAAAGTCTTAAAACCTCACATTATTGGCCTACTTGTGGACTCCATCGAAATTTGAGCTGCCAATTGTTGCTCGCCTTAAGGAAACTTCATTCTTCTTTGTTTACAAAGTAGTTATATAAGTTTAATTTTTTTATTTTATTTTATAATTAATTTTTTTGCGGTTGTGCAGTGCACTTCCTAACTAGGAACTCCTTAAGATCCTTGTAAGAAATAATCTACAAGTGTTATGAATCCACTTGCATTGTTGAGAAATCTTGTTATATCACAATATGTTTTGGGAGTCTTATATTTCTTATAAATAGTCTTTTGTGACCTATTTTTTTAGTGTAAGAAGTAATCTGAGCCTTTTCCTCGTCCTAGTATTTGTTTATCATATTTCGTCTATCATAGCTATTTTTGTATTTGTGTTAACATCTACTAAATCACATAGCTATATTTCAAGTGCATCAATTTGAACGCTAACAGAGTTCGCAAAAGAAACATCAGAGGTGTATATTTCTTCTTCTTTCTTTTTATTCTCGAATCTGGAACTTTCTGCGCGTTGGAGTTCCAACATAATGTGCTGGAAGTTCATACACAGGTGCACAAAATCCCAGTATATTATGCTGGACCGGTCTCTGTTGCAGCAAAATAGTGGCCATTTTTCAATTGCTTGGCAAACGCTGGCTATTTTTGAATGACCAGTCTTAAAACTGGCTAGCCCGTGCTATTTTTACGTTGGAAGTGCTAGAAGTGTTATTAAGTGTTGAAACTGAATTTATAGATGAATAATTACGTGTTCAGATATAAGTGCAGTAACTCATAAGCAATTGATGTGTTCGGTAAAAGATTATTATTAAGCTACTATTTTATTAAAATGATTAAAATATATTTACAAGAATTATAAATTTAAAACTTTATTTGTGATAAAAAAAAGAGGAACGACGAATATGAAATGAAGAGAAAGTCAGAAATTTTATTTTGGGGATAATGCATAAGTACCCACTGACCTGTAACCATATTTCCAGCTATACACTCTACCTTTGCAGGGTTTTTATTAGCCCTCTCCCCCTACCAGAACTAATTTAAAGTCACATAAATTCATCCTTAAAGTACCACAACCAAATTTCTGTTGGGCAGTGAACCACACTCGTCGGCCAATAGCGCGGGTTGGGCCTCCAGGTGCGTGGGGGCGCTAGTGGGGGGTTATTTTTAAGCTCTACTTCGTCTCCCACACCCCCAAAACATAAAAACTTGTCCTAGGAAGGAAAACTCTCAAAATCCTAACTCCTTAAAAGTCCCTCCATCATCCATGGTAAGTTCTAATGATGATTCCAAGTTTATTTCAATTCTCCAACATCTTATTAACATGGGTAAATCCTCCATATCATTAGATATTCGTTTTGGACATCATTGTTGAGAGAAGGAACCCTAGAACTCGAATTCAAAGGGATTGAACTTCAAAAAGGTAATGTCTTCACCCTCTAATTGATTTTAGCATTGAATTAATGATTATACACTCTAGTTTATGAGATATGAATTGATGGGTTTGATAGAAAAGCATGAACGACTATAGGTTTGGGTTGTTGATTATTGATTATTGGTTAAGGGTGTTGTTTACCTTATGGGCGATAAAGAAATAATGTAGATTATAACTATTTGAGACTCTAGAATTTATCAAGGAGCAAAAGAATGGGTTATTGGGTATAGAAACACCATTAATAAGGGCTATGAAGCTTTATGCCACCAAGTGTTTGATAAAATGCCTAAGTGACCAAAACATGGCTATTGTTACTAATATGGAATCCCTTTGACTTGCATTGGTATAGATTAAATTTGAAAGAGTTGGAAAAAATTATATTACGCTCAAGAGCAGGAAATTAAGGCATGTGAGGCTAACTCTCTATGTTTAGGAATGTTAATGATTCCCCCTACACTACGTTTCTTTTACCACGTTACCAATTGCCTCAGAAACATAGTTTAGCCTAGTTCCTTAAATAGTTGTAGAACTTCTATTCTCTAGCTTCATAACTCGTTCATGACTTACATTCTGAACGTTGTGAGCACAGTTCATATTCAATATAGACTTGGGTTTGATGTCCCTGAGTCTCAGTATAGCTTACTCAACATGTCATAAACAGTTGAAGTTTCAATTTTCATAATCAGTTCATGAATACATGTCTCAGACTAGCTCTATTCAGTATTCAAGTATCATGTAACTCAGTATGGTTCAGTATTTTTAGCATCCTGTATTTCAATATCATGTATTTCAGTATGATTCTCAGTTCCTGAATGTTGAACACCTGTATATGGGCCTGAGGCCGTAGTTTATATGATTTATGCATACTTGAGCCTGAGGCTGTAGTTATGCTTTATGCATGTTTGGGCCTAAGGCCGTAGTTTATGCTTTATGCATTTTTGGGCCTGAGGCAGTAGTTATGTATACGTATACTTGGGCCTGAGGCCGTAGCTTGTGCACATATATATTGGGCCCGAGGCTGTAGCTTATTCAGATAAATAGGTTGTTCATCATTCAGAAGAGGAAGTATTCATATCCTTACTTCCTTTGTTTAGTTCATTTATCAGTTATCAATTATCATCTATCAGCTCAGTTATCATCTATCAGTTCAGTTATCAGCTATCAACTCAGTTATCAGTTATCAGTTTAGTTATCAGTTATTAGTTTTCAGTTCAATTATTAGTTACCATTTCAGTTATCAGCTTAGTTTCAGTTTCAGCATTTATAATTCTTTCTTTCAGTTGCTTTACATACCAGTGCAATTCAAATGTACTAACGTCCCTTTTTGTCCGGGACCTGCATCTCACGATGCAGGTAATGATTTACAGGTTGACGATTCAAAGTGCTAGGATTCTTGTACCAGCTATTTGGTGATCCCCAGTTCTTTCGGGAAGTTATCATTACCTTACAGTCTTCAGTATTTTTAGACAGTTAGTGTTTTCAGTACTTCATTAGAGGCTTCATAGACTAGAGTAAGAGTTAGACAGAGTCACAGGATTTTCATATTAAGCCATGTTTTCTATAAATATGTTTCAGAATTGTATTAGTATTTCCGCACTTTGATTTATATCATTTAGACTTTCAGTATATCAACATGTGTAAGTTTATCTTCCACATTCAATATGTTATGATACCACATGTTGATTCAGTCAGCCAGTTGGTTCGCTCGGTCATATGTAGTCAGGCACCGAGTGCCGTGTTACGTCAAGGCCCAAGTTCGTGGCGTGACAAGCTTATACCCGCTTTGCAAAACCTAGAGAATCCGAAAAGGGTAAAAACATCGAAGTTTTACGGGGCATTTGCACCTATACCCGCTTTTTGGATCACGTTTTAACTTATACCCGCTTTGCAAAAAAAATTACAAGCGTACCCACTTTTCGCATAAACTTCAAGCATATGGACATGAAGTAGCAAAGGCAATCACACAAACTTTAGCATTCTAGGAGACGGGCCTGAAGTTGTTTGTAATTGCTGAACTCTAGCATTCTACTAGTTGAAGTTTTGTTCTCTATTTGCTGTACTTAAGCATGTTTTAGCTGAAGTTTTGTCCTGGATTCAATAAATTTGTCATAAAACTTTTTCAAAAACTTCAGCAGAAGATGTTGAAGTTATTTAGTTCATTTGTAAAAATTTCAGCACTAAATAAGCTGAAGTTTTGTCCTGGATTCATTAGTTTTGTCATAAAGCTTTTCAAAAATTTCAGCAGAAGCTGCTAAAGTTATTTAGTTCATTTGTATAAACTTTAGCACTAAATAAGCTGAAGTTTTGTCCTGGATTCATTAGTTTTGTCATAAATCTCTTTCAAAAACTTCAGCAGAAGATGCTGAAGTTATTTAGTTCTTTTGTAAAAACTTCAGTACTAAATAAGCTGAAGTTTAGTTTTGTTATAAAGCTTTTTCAAAAACTTCAGCAGAAGATGCTGAAGTTATTTAGTTCATTTGTAAAAACTTCAGCACTAAATAAGCTGAAGTTTTGCACAGGTAGCCGGAAGAAGGGCGCCTGAAGTTGTAAAACTTAGGGTATAAGTTAAATAATTTTAAAAATATGGGTACAGGTTAAATGGGGGCGACCAAATAGGGGTCTCCGTGCAATTTTTACAAGTTATATAATAAAGTGGCATAATTGAAAACCTCACAAGAGGCGCCAAAGGCAAATTTAGGATAAAAAAAAGTCTGCGAGATTGAAAACCTTGAAAGAGGCTGCTTAGGAAAAAGTTAGGACTAAAAAAGCTAGCTAGGTTGAAAACTTCGAAAGAGACGACCTAAGCAAAAGTTAGGACCAAAAAAGTCCGTTATATATGTTGAAAACCTCGAAAAAGGTAGCCTAGGCAAAAGATAGGACATTAAAAAAAGAACGAAAAATGCCTAAAAATGCCACTCAACTTTCAGGAATGGTCTATCCATGCCATCCATTAAAGAAATGCTCATTTCATGCTACTGCCGTTACACATTTGACTCATCCATGCCATTATTGACAAACGACTCAATTTATATTTTTTTTTAATATTTATAACACCTACATTTCCACGTGGTTTGTTGTTATTGGTCCGAATTAATGTTATACCTCATTTTAACACGGGTCAAATTAAAGTATAACATATTGGTAATTCTGAAGGTTTAATTACTTAAAGAGAGTCGCCACCTAATTAATTATGGTGAATTAGGACACCTAAAGTTAAGCAATGTATTAATAAAGTATAACCCTGTTAATGGTCTACTTAACCTAAAGATTTTAGGTAAGGGTTCAATTAATCTAAAGGGAAGGTTTTTTAAGGCACCCTTTAAGATCCGTTAATTACGGTTCGCCGACCGAACTTAGGTTAATTTATCTAGATTAAAATACAAGTAAGAGTAGGCTAGATTTTATGTCTTCTACTAAATAAAAGCAAATTAGGTGATAAATTATAACTATGTAGAAATAATGCAGTAATTGATATCGGCTGACTTCTTTTTAACTTAGCAACTTAAAGTTAAGAAAGTGTTTAAACCGTTTAAGGATCTAATGGGTTTAAGAAACTAGTTTTGGCTTGATGAAACCAACAATTCAAGATATTCCTAAAAGAGAAAGATTGTTGAAAGAAACATGTTAGTTTTAGGGGTCCACCAAACAGTAGAGGTACCAGGTCCTCTACCTGTTTCCACAGAGTTATAAACTAAAAGTGCGCAAGGAGACAAAGGATTTTTACGTGGAAAAATCCCACTCAAGGGGACAAAAACCACGACCTACACTTGTAGGATTTCAACTTTACTAACTTGTAATCTAGACTATTACAAGCCACTTTGAAAGACAATCTTACAAAGACTTTGACACACTAACTTGTAACCGCTATTACAAGCCACTTTGAAACACTCTAGTTACAAAGACTTTGACTCATGACAACCTTTAGCCACAGTGAGATCAAAAGAATAAAAAGTAAAAAGCGATTCCTAACTAGTTGCTTCTACAAAATCTAGTAGGATACAGTAAAAACAAAATACAAGATTACAACTCAACTAAGGACATTATCAATACTTGATGAGCACGTTTTGTAGGCCTTAGTGGAGTTGTCTTCTTGCTCTTGAAGCTCTTTAGTCTTTAATGCTTGAGAGCACTTAATGCTTGAATATTCCTTTTTGTCAAAGCTCAAGTGAGTAAGAAGTGTTTCTCTTGCTACAAGATATCATCTTACATCACATGTTCCAAGAAGAATACCTAATACCTTAAGGGTATAAGGTTCAACCACAAGGAAGTGACAATGCCTAATACCTTAAGGATATAAGGTTCAACCACAAGGAAGTGACTCCTGCACTGAGGCGTGAGTAGTGACATCCAGTCACTTGTCTGGCATAGTTTTCTAGAGCTGTCAAGTCGATGTGTTCCGGTGTCTGTATGTCAGATGAGGGAGCAGATCCCTCATTTGGTCTGTCCTCAGTTAGAGAGAGTGATCCGGAATTCCTGAAGATGTAGATTGCTTGTGATGCTGGATGTGCATTAGGTCCCCTACCTGATTCTTAACATAAAAGTTTGTTAAGTCATCAAAACAAAAATGCAACTCATCAAAACATTTACTATGTTAGATATTGTTAAAGGAAATAAAGGCAGATTTAACATGTGTTCTTTAGAAAATATTTTATATTTATTATCGTCAGTAGAAAAGTTTTGACCAAAAGTTTATGGAAGGTCATTTTAAGAAAAATGTTTCTAAGTTCTTATATCTAAAGGCCACATTCATGTGATTAAGATGTACCGGATCAAAAATAAGAGCAAACATATTATGCTAACACAAAATCTAACATATAATCCCAGAAGTTGAGATAAACTTTAATCACACAAGTGAATGTCAATTAGCATGAATGAAAGACGCCATAGGCATCCCCAAACGTTTCGCTTGTTCTTATCTCTATTCGGTGCTTTTGGTGCTCTAAGAAAGATGGTATGCAACGACTCCAGGTGATGGTGGTAAGCGTTGAGTCTCTATGAGACCCCACTACGAGAGTCTCGAATTTAGACTTCATTTGCGCCGAAGTATACATGTAAAACAAAAGAAGGATAAAAGGGTTAGAGGGAGAATCAGAAACAAATACGGAGAGCTATATATGAAGAAAGATTAAGCAAAAGAAATAACAGACAACTTGCAAACTATAATGGTGAAACAATTACTTATTTATAAGTGACTAGTTTTATGAGTTAGCAAGAATCCTTAAGAAGTATTTTTACTTTTTTAAAAGTCAGTACCCATATAAAGTCCAAAAGTTAGTTTAAAACGTGAATGTGTAAAAGACATATTTTACAACATTTTATAGTAGCAAAAGAATGTCAATATTAATAAAACTCGTAAACTCGAATCACTGTTTTATCATGGAGAATCAAGTTAACTAAGATCTGCTTGAGGTATTTCATAACTTAGTAAATTCATCTTCTTTCAGGGAAGGATAGGAGCAGATTAGTTTTTCGTTCATGCGATTTCCAATTCACAATATGAGACTCGTAGCCTACTACCTAATGAATAGCACATTGAACATAGAAACAAGATCCTAACTTTAATATTCATGCAAAGATGACAACAGACCCTAAAAGCATGATTTTCACCAAATACATATTTAGCTCATGACATTAGACATAACTCTGACATTTAAGGAAATTTAGAATGCAAGATACAAAGACAAGCTGTCCCAAAAAATAATAATACATCTTGATGCGATTATAGAAAATCTAAGGCATTACTTATATTTTAATTTCTGTCAAAAACATAACTTAAGATACTGACAAACAGGATGTATTTTAACGAGAGATCCTAAAGAGCATTATATTCATATATGAAAGAGTCCTAAACATGATCCCTATGCATAAGAAAGGGAAGGCTAGAGTCATGATTCCTGATATGAATGAAGCACGAGCCATACTTAACAGTAAACTATACTACACAGAGAACTTCAAGGTTCAATACCTAAGCATCACGGGGAATTACAAATTTTCCATGTGGTTTATTAACAGGTTCTAGAAAATATTAATCTCAAGGCATGGCTTCTACTCAAATATTATCAATAGCTCCTTCAATATCCAAAGCAGTAGCTAGTATCATAGGTTTATCACGAGATTTCAATGAGACAAATCTGGACATAAAGTTCCTAATACATGATTTTATCATTTATCGAATTTCACTAGTATATTAAAAATACAACTACAAACAGAGAAAACATAAGACATGAATTTCTAAGCAAATATAAAGTATAAATGGCTCGAAAGAGGATCAGATTTTACCTTTTGTAGGGCAGTGAACTAGGTTTTGAGGTCTCAGATCCACTACTCCTCCATTAATAAAATGAGATTTAAAACTTGAATATAAATTGAAGCAAAAGATACGAGTTGAGGGATTTTTGATGATTCAAAGCCTGATTTTTCTTTTGTTCCCCTCTGTCGGCAAAAACGAAATAGAAAGGCAACGAAAGTTCGATTCTTGAGAGTTATAACAGTTGATAGCTAAAAAGTGTTGTTTGTGGTGTTTCTTGTGCTCTAGAACCTCTATCTCGGCTGAGAGCCAAAGATAGTATTTATAGAGGAAGGTTAGGGTTCTTCAAGAAGTGATTTTGGGCGGGATTTCAAAATTGAGATTTTGAATTGAATCAGAGTGCCGTTTGAAATCACATCGTAAGAAAATCTTCAAGACGATTCTATAGCAGATATGGGCAGAAGAGAAGAAAGAGAGAGGGAGTAGAGAGAGGTTTTCTTGAGCCGAAAATGGCAAAGAAAAAGAAAGAGAGGCAGGACCTGTATTTTACCTCATACCTTTGGAATCCGGAACCAAAATGTTGGTTTTTGGACTAAAAGAACCAAAATAGGTGTAAAAAAAAAAAAAGAAGACCAAACTATATATAGCGCCCAAGTACTGGGCACTATATATAAAAAGCTGTCATGCCAGGTATAGCGCCCAAGGACCCGACGCTATACATAAAGCTTTATGTATAGCGTCCAGTACTTTGGCGCTATACTGCTTTTTCCTGGCCCCACCAATAATATCTGACTTCAATCGTATAGCGCCCACTGCTTGGGCGCTATATATATATATATAATTCCCCGGCTAGCCATTTCCTATATAAAGAGGTTAGAATTGCAGTGAAATTCATTTTAAAAAAATTTCAACTCTTGATCAAACGTTTATTGTTGTTAAATTCTCCAACATTTTTTTATTCTGTCGGGAGAGCGTAGAATAAGAGTTTCATTATATTTGGGGGGGGGGTTGTAATGGAGAATAACTCAGTGAGGTACAATTTACCTGCACAGTGTCATGTTAAATTACCACTTACAATGGAGTACGATAAATTGATATCGTTGTTATGCAAAAAAATGAGTGTGAGGAAACGTTCAGTGATACTTAAAGTAACCGGAAGATATTCGTATTCCGTCACTCCGCAAGGGGTTGCTTTTCACTCGGAGTTTAACATCAACGATGATGAAACTTTGAGTGATTTTCTGAGGACTCCGGATGAATGCCAGAAATTTCTTGTAATCAAAATGTTGGAGATGTACGTGAATGTCGAAGACGCTCCAAAAAATGAGGTTGTGCGTAGTAGAGATACCCCCCAGTCATCGGGTGGTTATTCTGGAGAAGTTTTTGTCGGACAGGTTCCGGATGAAAGAATTTTCCTTGATTTAAACTTATCACCGCCGGCGAATGAGCAGGGAGAAAATAATTTCTATCTTGCTTTCCAACTTTCACAAGACGAGTGGTAAACTTTAATTTTCATTTGTGTTAATTATGTATATTTTTGGTGTATTGAATTTGTATTAACGCTCATATATTTAATAGGGGGTACCGGCCGGATATGAATTTTACAAGTGGCCCATCCGGTAGTCATCACCTAATTGAAAACGTTCATCATGGAATTTCATCACATTACGACTTGTAAGTTAAGTGATATAGCTATATGAAAAGTATTTATTAATTTCAGTAGCTTATATTTTTGTTGGTTGTGCAGTGAAAACGAGCAAGTTGAACCACCCGTACTCACTCAATTGCCCGAAAATGACGTATTACATCGGGATCTGGCTGATGCACATAGTGAGGAACAGAACAGTGATTACGACAACAATGCAGATGAATCTGGAGACGAGACACCCTTTCCTCGTGAGGATGGTGATGATGAGGATGAGGAGGAAGGACCGGATTTGAAGAGACACCCCCCTAGACGAAGAGTGTACGAGTCCAAAGTGCCGTTTCATTCAAGGGAGATTCCTTACATTAATAACTTGCCAAGCGTGCTGGATGTGGAAGCTCTCACAAGGGATTTTGATGAAATCCGGGCAGCAATGTGGGATGAGTCTAGACCAATGGTGCTTGCAAAGGGGATGTTTTACCCTGATAAAGCGCGTGTAAGCAGCTTGTAAAATGCACAACATAAAAGAGTGTCGTGAGATGCAGGTATGAGAGTCAAGTCCGGTGGTATACAAGGTTGTTTGCCGCAGGTGGTTTTGGCCATGTAATTGGATGTTGCGTGCGACTAAGAAGAAGACAGGTATGTGGATAGTGGGTAAATACATTCCCACCCACACATGCGAAATGGACACATTCAACGGAAATCACTTCAACTTGGATATTGACTTGATTTCTCTTGTAATTATTCCGCACCTCGAAGCGTCCATAAGGTATAAAATCAAAGAGTGCATTACATCAGTCCACCAGGAACACGTACATACCATTCCGCAAAGAAAGGCATTTCTCGGGCGCAAACGATCATTTTAAAGTGTCTACGGTATTTGGGATAAGCCATTTGCAGCTCTACCAAAGTACATGGCCGCACTGCAACACTTTAACCCCGGGACGGTTGTTGAATGGAAGCTTGAGCGGAGTCCGGGAACACCATAATACATATTCAATTACGTGTTTTGGGCGTTTAATCCAGTAATTGATGGTTTTTCGCATTGCCGGCCCGTAATATCCATAGAAGGAACTCATGTCTATGGAAAGTACTATATCAAGCTTTTGATAGCCGTGGCAGTGGTTGCTAATGGACAGATATTTCCTCTAGCTTTTGCTGTTTGTGCCAATGAAAGCACAAAGACGTGGACGCTATTTTTGAACCACCTGAAAGAGCACGTTGTCAAACAACGTTCAGGTATTTGTCTAATATCTGATCGTCACGGTGGTATATTAAGTTTTATGGAGAACTTGCCTGCATGGAAAGAGCCTTATGCATACCACCGTTACTGTGTGAGGCACTTTAAGGCCAATTTCCAGAAGGCATATCCCAACAAGGATCTGCATGATTTGATGTGGATGGCAGCAAAGGACCACCAACAACACAAATTCCGGAGGCATATGGAATCTATCAGGCAAGAAGATGAGGCAGCCTATTGTTGGCTAATGCGACATCACCCTGAAAAGTGGACTTTGCATGCGGATGGTGGCAGACGATGGGGAGTTCTTACTACAAACGTGTCAGAGTCCTTCAACGGGTTATTGAAGTCGGCAAGAGGATTTCCCGTCACAGCCATGGTGCGAATGTCGTTCAAGCAGATGGAAGAGAGGTTTGTTGAACGGTCTGCAGCTGCAACAGAATTGATGGAAAGGGGTTTTCCCCCCCGGGCCCATGTCTCGGAACTCGATAACATTTACACCACAAGAAACCTCGTCCTCCCACGAGTCCATACATACCAAGAACACAGAAATCGGAGTCCAAATGACCCCTCAAATCCCTATTTCAAAGCCTCTTAACCCCAAGCCCTAACTACCCATTTTCACTGATTTTTTCCAAATTTCCCAACATTAATCCGACCTTTAATCATTCATTAACGAGTTTAGAGTCCAAATATCTTACCTCCACAAAGCACTATCGAATTCCCTCTTCAAAAACCCTTCAAAAGCTTCAAACCCGGATGAAATATTGAGAAAGATGGCTAAAATTCGCGAAGGTTGGTTTTTATACTTTCTATCTAGGGATCTCGCACTTGCGACCACTTACTCGCACCTGCGGCTTCGCAGGTGCGATCCTCCTTCCGCACCTGCGATCTCCCATGTAACCTCCCAAATCCGCACCTGCGATCCATCTTCCGCGCATGCGACCTTGCAGGTGCGACAAATTCCTCGCACTTGCGGAAACTCATCAACCCAGCCGATTATCACACCTGCGGGACAGCACCTGCGGCTCCCCTTCTGCAGGTGCGAAAACACCAGCAACAACATAACTTCAGCAATAGCATCGCATTCCAAACGTCCGGTTAATCACCCGAAACCATCCCGAGCCCCTCGGGACCCCAACCAAACACACTAACGCCTCGTATATGATCATTCAAACTTAGTCGAGCCTTCTAAACACCAAAAACAACATCAAAAACTCCAAACCTCATCGAATTCAAGCCTATGAACATTGAAACTTCTAAATTCCACCAACGATGCCGAAACTACTCAAAACGACTCCGATTGACCTAAAAATTTGCAGACACATCCAAAATGACATTACGGACCTGCTCCAACTGTCGAAATTCCATTCCAACCCCGATAGCCTATTTTCCACTGCCGACCGGAATCGCCAAAAACTAACTTTCGCCAATTGAAGCCTAATTCTACACCGGACGTCACAAAAACATTCCGAACGCACTCCTAAGTCCCAAATCACCTAACAAAGCTATTCGAGCCATAAAATCCGCATTCCGAGGTCATTTATCAATAAGTTAACTCCGGGTTGACTTTTCCAACTCTTAGGCTACTTTTAGAGACTAAGTGTCTCAATTCCTTCTATAACCACTCCAAACCCGAGCTAACCAATTCTAACTCATCATGAACAGTCTAACCAATCTACAACAAGGCAGAAACAGAGAAAATAATGAATGTTCTACGTAACGACCAACCGGGTCGTTACACCAGGTTAAAATAATGTGGGGCATGGGTTAATTCGGACGAATGAGGACATTACACCTGGAAATGTTGGGGTTTAAAAAAATTATAAAAAAAATTGAGTCGTTAGTCAATAATGGCATAGGTGAGCCAAATGTGTAACCGCAGTGGCATGGAATGAGCATTTGTTTTAACGGATGGCATGTATAAGCCTTTTCTGAAAGTTGAGTGGCATTTTTAGGCCTTTTCCGAAAAAAGAAAACTCACCCACTCAAAACTATAATGTGACTTGATCCTCTTCACCGAGGTACATAAACTGCCTAGAGTTTCATTCTAAGTTCGAAAATATATATCACCCCAAGCATTCTTCGAATTGAAGTACAATGAAATATTATCCACTTAGTTTACAAGTTATAGTAAGGAAGCTTTCAAGAAACACGTTTTGACTGCGCACGTAAATCGAGGAGGGATAAAATGAGGTGTTTAAAGATTTGGATCATATAATTAGGTTCTAAAACATAAGATGACCTATCGGATCATGTGATGACCCAAAAGGTCATCTTGTATAAATTTAGCTAAAACTGAATTTCGAGGCCCCGAAAGCCTCCGTTAATCTCACCTTGATGTGTGTGCGCAGCCCGGGCGCGTAGCCGGGAAGCCTTTATGTGAAAATTTGATAATAAGTTGAATTTGCAGTAAATAATTGAATACAGTTGACTTTGGTCAACATTTTTGGTAAAACGGACCCGAACCTGTGATTTGACGGTCTCGGAGGGTCCGCAAGAAAATATTGTACTTGGGCGTATGCCCCGAATTGAATTCCGAAGTCCCAAGTCCGAGAAATAAATTTTTAAAGAAAATCATTTTCTGAAAATAATAAAGACTTTAGAAAATGGACTTTGAATCTATGTTACCGGGCCCATATTATGGTTTCAGAGCCCGGAACAGGTTTAATATGTGTTATGTGAGTTATCTGTAAAGTTTGGTGTAAAACGGACTTGATTTGATGTGTTTCGGATCGAAAATGGAAAAGTTGAAGGTTAATGAAGTTTTGAGGATTTTCATAGATTTTGGTGATTAATTCATTGACTTTGATGTTATTTCGGTGGTTTTAGTACTTGAATTAGTCCGTATAATGATCTGAGGAAAATACTCTTCGCGAACGCGTGGTGACACTCGCGAACGCAAAGAGCATCAGGTGGACCTAGGATTTTTACTCTACGTGAACGCGTAGAGGGAGACGCAAACGCGATGCACTGGACAGTGCTTCTACGCGAACGCGTCCCCAGGGGTGCGAACGCGTAGTGTTAGGCTGGGGTCTGGAGGGCTGGGTAGCTTTGTTCTTCGCGAACGCGGCCTTAGGCTCGCGAACGCGTAGGCCAGTAGAGTCAAACCTACGGGAATGCGGCCAAGGACTCGCGAACGCATAGGTCAGGATAGTCAACCCTTCGCAAACGCGGCCAGGGGCCCGCGAACGCGAAGGGTATTTTTGCCCAGTGATTTTTAATTGTCAAAAACATAAACATTACGGGATTTTCACCACCTTTCTCAACCCTCCTTCTTCCCCACTCTCCTTAGGCGACATTTGAAGACCTCCATCACTATAGATTCATAGGTAAGTGTGCCTAACACCAATTCCTTCCATTCCTCTTCATTAATCACTAGAATCTAGGACAAAATCATGAAAACAAAGTAGAAATTAGGGATTTTGGGTAGAGTTAGGGTTCATGGAATTTTGGGTAATTCAACCTCAATTTGAGGTCGGATTTCAAAATAAATTATATATTTGAACTCGTGGGGGTATGGGTAATCGGGTTTTGGTCCGAGCCTCGTGTTTGGACCAAGCAGGCCCGGGGTCGAATTTTGGTATTTTTGGAAGAATGCTAGGAATTGTATAATTAGGCTATGTGTTTGAATTATTGAGTCATTATTGATGTATTTAAGTTAATTATGTGTAGATATTGTTGTTTCGGAGTTGAATTAAAAAGGAAAGACGGTGTTAGAGGCTTGACTCGCTTTTTTGGACCCGAGGTAAGTGTCTTGCCTAACTTTGGTGAGGGAATAGGTATTGTGCCCTATGTGCTATGTGTGTTATCATGTTCAATGCATAGGTGAGGTGACGAGTACCTGTGCATTGTGTGTCAAGTATGCCCGTGAGTCCGTTTTGCTTAATTACTTGTTATTACCTCAATGATCAATGTGTTATGAAGTAGTTCTTTTGGGAAGTTATGTACTCGTAAGGAATTGGTTATAGCTGAGACCCTTGCCGGGAAAATGTGTTGATTTTTGTTTGTTATCCCCCATGTCGTGTGGTTATAAATTGAAATTTCGGTAATCGATTTTCCTTGCCAAGTTGTTATTTGTTGTTGATATTACTTGGGTGAGGAAGAGAGTAAAGCACGAAGGGTGATGCCGTGCCATTCATTCATATTATTCATTTATTTATTATTGCAATGTGAGGAAGAGAGTAAAAGCACAAAGGGTGATGCCGTGCCATTCATTTCATGTATTATTGCAATCATTTCATATATTTACTTGTTGCATCGTGAGGACGAGAGTAAAAGCACGAAGGGTGATGCCGTGCCATTAATTTGTCTGTTTATTTGTTGTGTTCGACATCTCATTTTACTTCTTACCTGTTGCCCCCTTGGTTGTCCCCATATTACTTGTTTATCTGTTAAATATATGTTGCTTCCTTTCTATACTTTTGGTAGAACTGTACAGGTAGGTTATTGTTGTCGTGTCTAGCCTCGCCACTACTTCGGCCGGGGTTAGGCTCGGCACTTGCTCAGTACATGGGGTCGGTTGTACTGATACTACACCTGCACTTCTTTATGTTGTGCAGATCCCGCAGCCGGACCCGGTGGACACTGATAGAGGGATTATCCTTCAGTCCACTTCAGATATTTCAAGGTAGACCCGCAGACGTTCGTGGGCCTTGGCATCTCCTCTACCCTTATCTTTCTATTCTTTCTTGTTTTGTTCTTAGTTCTGAGACAGTTATGTATTATTTCTTCAGACCTTGTATTTAGTAATCTCATAGACAGTCTGTGAGTTAGTGGCTCCAGGTTCTGGGATATTGCTAACGGAATGTATTATTGGTATTTTTATTTAGTTAAGAAGTATCTACTTTCGCACTTAAAAGGAATATAAACTGTTCTAGTCATTTCTGTTACTTCAGTGTTAATATGTTAATGTAATTGTGTACGTTGGCTTGTCTAGCGGGTTCAACGTTAGACGCAGTCATGACCCAAAGGTGGGATTTCGGGTCGTGACAGATCATCACAAACACCAGCAACCTCGCAGTACCAGAAGCAAGCATGGGAACTTATTTTATGTTACTAACCACGTGCATCATAAGGGAGTGGACGCCACCGTGGAGAATTATTAATCAAATATGGATATCCATAAACTAGTTGGTAATAATGAGATGGGTAACAATAATAATGATATAATCGGTAGTAATTGTTGTTGTAATAATAATAATAGTAGTAGTTATAATAATAACAATAATTAGAATAGTCTTAATAATGTTATTTTAATATTAATAGTAGTAGTAATAATTATTATACAAATAGTAAAAATAGACTATTAAAATTATTAATGACTCGGAAGCACAAGAAAATTAATTTGATGAAAGGTAGGACAAAATTGGATGTCAACATATGCCCCTCTTTGATTGAAGACGATGAAAGAGTTTTCGGGCAAAGAAATTGACTTAGTAGCCATTTTTGTCCCGGCCATCAAGGTTGGAATGGGGCAAAGGGGACGTGAAAAAACGATTGTGGCCGAACTCCGGTTTCGAGTTGCCTACATATCTCGGGTTTCACGAGAATCAAGCCATATGTAGTTTGAGACTTATGGTACCTTGGAGTAGGACTCAACGAGTGATACTAATCCTAAAAATTCTTCCCAAGTGTCGGATTATGGAGACACCGGGTGTTAATATTGGGTTGGAAAAAGATGTTTGCAATAAGGATTTTGATTAGAAAGTTTTGAGAGTGAGATCGAGCGGTGTTCGAAGTAGATCCTTGACCTTTGTTGGAGAGTTTAGTATCCCTCTCCAACAAACTGCACCAGTTCACTTCTTAGAATATGATCCACGATTTGATTGAGCTTTGATTTTGTCTCCATATGAAATGCCACAAGCTAAAGATAAATATTAGCGATAAAGAAATATATGTAAATATATCAGGTTGAAAGAATTTACTCTCGTGAGCCATGCTTGAAAAGATAAATCCACATCCACGTCCACGTTCAGTATTTATTGAAGAATCAAATCACATCCACATCGAAAGAATTCGAAAGAAAGACATATCCACAATCATATGTACATCCACGTCCACGTCCACATCCAAATTGAAAGAAGCAAAATGCTTAAAATCGTCGGGTTGAAAAAAAAAGAATCCACATCCACATCCACATCCAAATTGAAAGAAGAGAAATGCTTAAAATTGTTGGGTTAAAAAATAAATACACATCCACGTCCACGTCCACATCCAAATTAAAAGAAGCGAAATGCTTAAAATTGTAGGGTTGAAAAAATAAATCCACATCCACGTCCACAATGAAAATTTGAAGAAAAGTTGAATAGCATCCACGTTGAAATATATTAAAGCAAGATAAATCCACGATCCACGTCTTGGTTGGGAATATCCATATTCGCGTCCATATCTGCATCTATATTCATGAAGAGGAGTTGAATTTGAATTTAATGCACGTCAACGTACAAATCAACATTGAACATTGTTTTAACAATGGCCTTGATATGATGTTTGTAATGTCTTGTATGAACTTTCCTGTAAAGTTCAGGGTAAAGTCATTTGTAAAGTTGTAAAGTAATAAAGTCGTGGTAAAGTAAAGGGTAAAGCCAATGCTAAAGTAGAAGTGAAGCTATGTGGCTTATGAAAAAATAAGGTTGTAAAGCCAACTGATGTCTCCGATTGTCTTCGGGGACTTGATGATGAATGATGCCTCCGTTTGTATTTGGAGACTTGATGATCAATCCTGTAAAGTTTAGAATAAAGTCATAGAGTCATAATATAATGATAAAGGAAGGTAAAATTAATGATAAAGTATGAATGAAGCCGTTTTGTCTTATGAAGATGAGGTTGTCCATCTCCGGTTGTCTTCGAAGTTTTGATGTTCAATTATGCCTTCATTTTGTATCTGGAGCTTGATGATAATTCCTGCTTTAAAGTAAGTGATAAGGTCAATAATAAAGTAGGAATGAAGTTATTTGTCTTATGATGACGCAGTCGCCGATCTTTGAATGATGGATTCGATATTGATGCTTGTGAAGTCATTAATAAATTTTCCACTTGGTTAATGATGTGATGCAGCGTCAGGCTGAATGACGCCTTCGATCTTTATAGTAGACTTGAAATTTGTTATGGCGATATATATCGTAATAGTCTGAATAACGCATCCGATCTTAATGTGCATAAAAACTCAGGCTAGAGTTATTAGTTGAGACATAAAGTTATAATAAATTTAAAGCATAAAGTGAAGGATATTGTGAGGTATAAGGAAATTGACTTATGATGATTAGGTCGTGGAAGGCGGAATGGTGCCTCTTGGTCAGTAAACTTGATTGCTAACTCATGCAATATTTTAGCAAAATGTAATATGCAAATAATTATGTAAAGATGTTAATAAATATATAAAGTCATGATAAAGTAAAAGGATTAAAGTCAAGAATAAATGGAGAGATTAAGCCGTCTGGCTTATTAAGGCAAGGTCGTGGCAGGCCTAATAACATTTAGTCATGACTAGTGGACTTGATATTGATTCAACATCGTCATCCCGTGACTAGGATTAAAGTCTGATGTATTTGATTAAAAAGTGCTAATAAGTTATCTTTTGTTTAAAGTGACTAAAATACTCTTAAATATTTTATAAAAGATTATAAATTAAAAAGTTTCTTCGTAAAAAAAGGATGAACAACGAATATGGAATAAAGAGAAAGTTAGGAATTTTTCTTTTTGGAAAAGTATTTTTTGAATTAAAAAATACTATTAAAGATAAACTAGTAAAAGCTTTGGTCAAACTAAAAGTGCTTATAATCTACAACGCCGTAAGTTGGGGTGGCCGACTTAGGACGTAGCTTATAAGCACTTGTCTTATAGGCACTTTGGATATTACCAAACACGTAGATAAGCCAAAAGGTACTTTAAAATCAGTTTGACCAGCTTATAAATTTAGCCAAACACCCTCATAATTATTGATTAAGTGCTAAAAAATTATATGTAAAACATATATCTTGCATTCATTTTTTATTCGGTGCAAATACATATATAATGCGAATATTTGTTTTTCATGTTAACCAGCTTATCGTAACTGGATGAGTAGACCCCACATATATAGACGCAAACAATGAATCAAAACTCAAAAGGCTACTGCTACAGTCAAATAATTTATGGACCAAAAAGGCTGCTGCCTGGTGAGTGAGGATTAGCTTGTATAAACTATAAAGTCAAGTAAGGCAACTGGAAATGATTAGCTGCTAATTTTGATCAGATAAAAAATGATTTTAATATGAAATCAAGTTGATTACATTAAAAAGATTAATGAGACAATTGGCTGTGTGTCTCTCACCAGTCACCACTATATATATACTTCTTCATTCTCTCCCATTTAAGTCATCAGCTTTCAACAATTGAGAGTTCCTTTCTTTCTTCCTTAATAGAACAATACATTCTGTTTATCTTTTTTCCGGGAACCAATACTAAAAGTAGTTTAATTAATTAAAAATGGCCTCAGCAGCAGTTAGCAACTACGAAGAAGAGATCACTCGCCCTGTGGCCGACTTCTCTCCTAGTTTGTGGGGTGATCAGTTCCTTTCATTCTCCATTGACAATCAGGTAAGTAATTAACTTCCTTCTTGCAAGCATGGTTAGTTTCTTCTTTATGTTCATTGAACAACATTAGTTTTGCTAATTTTAGTTTTCTTTTTTAAATGCATTATAAATAGATTGCAGAAAAGTATGCTCAAGAGATTGAACCATTGAAGGAACAGACAAGGAGTATGTTGTTAGCAACTGGAAGGAAATTGGCTGATACATTGAATTTGATTGACATTATTGAACGCCTTGGCATATCCTACCACTTTGAGAAAGAAATTGATGACATTTTGGATCAGATTTACAACCAAAACTCAAACAACACTGATTTGTGCACTTCTGCACTTCTTTTTCGGTTGCTCAGGCAACATGGTTTCAACATCTCTCCCGGTAAGTTCATCATGAAACAGGCCTTAATGTTGTTAAAATAACTATCCATTTATTGGAAGAAGGCTAATTAATCTTGAGCTTTCTTTCTTGAAATACCAGAAATTTTCAGCAAATTCCAAGATGAAAACGGCAAATTCAAGGAGTCTCTTGCTAGTGATGTCTTAGGATTATTAAACTTGTATGAAGCTTCACATGTAAGGACACATGCTGACGATATCTTACAAGACGCACTAGCTTTCTCCACTATCCATCTTGAATCTGCAGCTCCACATTTGAAATCTCCACTTAGGGAGCAAGTGACACATGCCCTTGAGCAATGTTTACACAAGGGCGTTCCTAGAGTCGAGACCCGGTTCTTCATCTCATCAATCTATGAGAAGGAACAATCAAAAAATGATGTGTTACTTCGATTTGCCAAATTGGATTTCAACTTGCTCCAGATGTTGCACAAACAAGAACTTGCTGAAGTATCAAGGTGCGATAAATAAAAATGATGAAACCCTTTTTGATTGATCATATCTCAAGTACTGATGTTAATTTGTTACGCTGCAGGTGGTGGAAAGATTTGGATTTCGTAACAACACTTCCATATGCTAGAGATCGAGTAGTTGAATGCTACTTTTGGGCATTAGGAGTTTATTTTGAACCTCAATACTCTCAAGCTCGTGTCATGCTTGTTAAGACCATATCAATGATTTCGATTGTTGATGACACCTTCGATGCTTATGGTACAGTTAAAGAACTTGAGGCATACACAGATGCCATACAAAGGTATGAACTTCATAAATTCACTTGTTTAGATATTCCTTAGTAGTGTATGTCATCGTGAAAAGATTAAGACTAACTTCTACTCATTATAGTTTTGCTCTTTCAAAATGCATGAGTTCACCTTAATTTTTTCATCCTGCAGATGGGATATCAATGAAATTGATCGGCTTCCTGATTACATGAAAATCAGTTATAAAGCTATTCTAGATCTTTACAAGGATTATGAAAAGGAATTGTCTAGTGACGGAAGATCTCATATTGTCTGCCATGCAATAGAAAGAGTATGTTTGAGCAACTTAATTATAATATATGTTTTCTACTTAATCCATTTCTAACTTTGTTTTAC
Organism: Nicotiana undulata; assembly: GCA_005239495.1. Taxonomy (NCBI): domain Eukaryota; kingdom Viridiplantae; phylum Streptophyta; class Magnoliopsida; order Solanales; family Solanaceae; genus Nicotiana; species Nicotiana undulata. The sequence continues at coordinate 34,184 of MDKH01192466.1, forward strand.
CTTGTGTACGTCTTTTAGTGATCAGAATATAATTCAATCAGAATTTTCTAACACTTGAACATATATGTTTGTATTCATAGATGAAAGAAGTAGTAAGAAATTACAATGTCGAGTCAACATGGTTTATTGAAGGATATATGCCACCTGTTTCTGAATACCTAAGCAATGCACTGGCAACTACTACATATTACTACCTTGCGACAACATCATATTTGGGTATGAAGTCTGCTACGAAGCAGGATTTTGAGTGGTTGTCAAAGAACCCTAAAATTCTTGAAGCTAGTGTGATTATATGCCGAGTTATTGATGACACAGCTACATACGAGGTATTAGTTATATCTCACAAAATTATATCATTACATGAGATATTGACAAAGAAAGTGTTGCGATTACTATTGAGGCAATATAAAAGCTAACTTATAGTCTATTTGCCTTTCCAGGTTGAGAAAAGTAGGGGACAAATTGCAACAGGAATTGAGTGTTGCATGAGAGATTATGGTGTATCAACAAAAGAGGCAATGGATAAATTCCAAAAAATGGCTGAGACAGCATGGAAGGATCTTAATGAAGGACTACTTAGGCCAACTCCTGTATCTGCAGAGTTTCTAACTCCTATTCTCAATCTTGCTCGTATTGTTGAGGTTACATATATACACAATCTAGACGGATATACTCATCCGGAGAAAGTCTTAAAACCACACATTATTTCCCTACTTGTGGACTCCATCAATATTTGAGCTGCCAATTATTCCTCACCTTAAGGAAACTTCATTCTTCTTTGTTGAGAAAGTAGTTATATAAGTTTAATTCTTTTGTTTATTGTATAATTAAGTTGTTAGGGAGCTGCTTTTGCGGTTGTGCAGTACACATCCTAACTAGGACCTCCTTATGATCATTGTAAGAAATAGTTCTTTGCATTGTTGAGAAATATTTTTATATATCAATAAGTTAAGTTATGAAGCTTGCTACGGAAGTCTTACTTTTCTTTTAAATTATAGTCTCTTGTAACCTAGTTTTCACTATATGAAGTAATCTGAGCCTTTTCCTTGTCCTTGTTTTAGTACTATTTATCATGCTTGGTCTCACAAAAGATCGGTTGTTGGCATAATTTAATCAACACTAGTGCTACATTTGGCGCTATGTGTTGGCATACAATAATAGTTATTTTGGTATCTATGTTATCCTTGAATGACTGGTTCTCCTTAAGTATATATTTTAATTCTGTGTAAGCTTGAGTCTAAATGCCATAGTGCACAAGTGAGTTAGCGCAACAACTTAGTATCTTATTTTTTCACTTCTCTTTTTCCTTTTTCTTTTGGTGACGTCCACACAAAAGGGGTTGCTAATTAAGGATTGTAGCTTTCTTCTGTCCTTGCTTCACATGTAAGGACTCATGCTGACGACATCTTAGAAGACGCACTTGATTTCTCCACTGTTCATCTTCAATATACAACTCCACATTTGAAATCTCCACTTAGGGAGCAAGTGTCAGATGCCCTTGAGCAATCTTTGCACAAGGGCGTTCCTAGAATCGAGCCTCGATTCTTCATCTCGTCAACTACGAGACACAACAGTCGAAGAACAATGTGTTACTTCGATTTGCCAAATTAGATTTCAACTTGCTCCAGCTGTTACACAAATAAAAACTTGCTGAAGTATCAAGGTGCGACATATAAAAACAATAATCCTTTTTGCTTGATCCCTACACTTGATATGTGTTGTTTGCCCTTCGTTTGGGTCTTAGATCATGAGAGAACCTTGAGAGAGTGTTTGTATATGTATAGGGTCTGAAGATACTGAAAACATAATGAGTTAAAATGGGGTTGAGGCATCTTGTATATATCAGTATATCTCAACCGCCTATATGGGTCCCATAGAGAGCTGTTTAGCACAGTCTTGCAAAAAAACAAATATCTCTCTATTCCGACATCATATCGACGAACGATTTAATGCGATAAAAACTAGACTCGTACATTCGATTTGGTAGGTCGATCAACCCATAATTCAAAGTAAATTTTGAGAAAATAGCAGCTACATTTGGCCTAATTTTTAGAACATTTATGAATGTAACTTGTGATGACCTTTGCCAACTTTTGTTCCACAACTTGCTTGACTTAAAAACATAACAGACAACTATTATAAGACTTAAATAAATTGTAACATGACCTCCTTATCATGATAAGCACCTTAGTCTCACTCCAAAAGTACATGTTCTAATATTTCCAACTTGTTGACTTTCGACAAAACTTATTTTCTTCAATTCATTTAGCGACTAAGCTTTCCAACCCTCCTGGTGCTTGTTATTCATGATATTAAATATTTGTAACATAAAGGGTAACATGATTAACTTACTTTATGTACTTTCAAAGACGATCTTATTTTGGAGCTTACATCAATTGACTTACGACGTACTCTCACGTGCGAAAACATGGTGTGTAATATCATTCCCCCCTTTGGAACATTCGTTCTCGAATGTTGACTGATGCGTTTATAAATCTCATCACCTATAGCTCATACAAATACTTAAATATTGTCCTTTCTATCTGGCATCTATTATGTGAATAAATCCAAAGGTCAAGGTATTCCCCCCTTTAGGCCTCTTTCTCTTACCATGACTTGTGGTCGGAATTCTTCCAATCTTGTAATTGTTGCTACCTTCTGTTATGTAGCATGCGCGACTTTGACTTTGTAAGTGCACCTATGCGACTCTTCTCTCCTTTTTCCTCCATCTTTTAGCCGATATCTAAGTCTCGCTTTGTGAACATATACAAAATTATGACAAGTTGTCCCCCGGGGCATCTATAGGTGTACTAAAAATCTTCTCTCGGCACTTTGTCGAACTTACGACTATTGTTATATCTTGTTTCATAGCTTTGGTTATCTATGCCCATTGCTTTACTACATCTAGGTAGATTATACTATGCCATAACACCTACTTCAGTTTATTATAACCGAGATTTGCTACTCAACTCTAGGTTACTCTCTCGTTCTTTATCCTATATGTTTAAATCTATGTCCTTTAATGCTTCCTCATTACTACTCATCTTAAGAATGACAGCCTAATCTCATCTCATACTTTGGAACTTTTATCCATCTATTGGTGATTCACCTTAATGTTGATCTATAATCTACCACTGATAACTTGAAACCCTCTTATGTAATACATTGTCACTAGGGATGACGTTGCATCGGGGAAATTTGAAGTGATTTTCCTGATCCACCTAGGGACGATACTATACTTCAATAATTGTATTTCATATCATCCTAACGTGATTCATCTTATGGAGGGTATTCTAGTTTCGTGCAATTCATGAAATCCATTTTCTCAAAATCTTTACTCAATCAAAGGCCTAAACGTCATCCTCTTATCTATCACCATTACACCATTATTCTACTACCAGGGAAGCAATTCATCTCTTCTAATTTCTCTTAGTCATAGACACCTCCAAGTTCGTCCAGGCTATATTGAGCTTTTTATAACATACGAAAATCATCTGCTCTCTTATTTGATGGGCTTAATCCTTAAATTAAGGATTTGGTATAGTTGGTCGTGATAGTGTAGTGATTCTATCCCTGCCCTACGCTTTCTTTTTCCTTCCACCTATTCTTGTCACCTTTTAACTCATCTTTTCTTATACTTACTCCCATCTACCCAAATTCTTGCCATTCTACCATACTTTAGCTTGCGACCTACACATATCTATTTATACTACCACCATAAATTTCTTTCTGTGCCTTATCAATTGTCTTTAAATGAAGTAGTTATTTTTCCTAGTCATTCTGCCATTTGCTGCAGGAATGCTTGTTTTATCTTAGTGCTCACAAATACTGGAATTTCATGTAACCCATATGATCTTAAATATCTCTTTTGATTTTTTTACTTCCTGTTCATTAGCCATAATAAGTGCCACTTTCTTATGGAGTGTATACAATATCGTCATGAGACTGCTGTTACAAGATCGTTTTTGTCACGACCCAAACCGATGGGCCGCGGCGGGCACCCGGTACCTTACTCAACCGAGTACCTACTTTATGGGAAGTGACGAAACAAAAAGAAATTATGGGGGGATATTTTCTCTTATACTCATTCCGTTCCATTTTATGTGAACCTATTTTATTTTTGATCCGTTCAAAAAAGAATGACCCTTTTTTAAATTTGGAAACACCTTAGCGTAAACTTGCAATTCTACGCTTTTATAACCGCACAAATACTCTGGACACTTTTTCACTAGTTTAGGACCACAAATTCCAAAAGTCTTCATGTGCCCAGTCAAACAGGTTCACATAAATTGGAACAAAGGGAGTAGCAAAATAAATCTGATGAGGAGAAATTTTAATTTTTTGAAATTTTAGAGCACACCCATAAAATTTGCAAAGGGCTGCAGTATGGGTAAATAAGTGTGGATAAACCTCTCGTAATTTGGCAACGCCTAAATGGCGTGGGCTCTGGAATTAAAGACCACACTTTACAAGTGTTGTTAAAAATCTCTGTAGGCAAAAGCTTTATCAAAGGCTACGCCTGCAAATTGTGCCCACAAATCCTTTTGGCAACACTTTTCAAGCGTTGTCTATATTTAGTGTGGTCTTAGGCTAAATTTGTTGTAGTGGGCATATATTTCAACTATTAATGCAGAGTATACTTCGCAGTTCCATACGTTGAGATAAATAATAATTAACTGGATTGAATGGTCTATAAGTTAAATCAACATTCCTAGGAATGAAATTTAGTTTGGTCGAACTGCAGACTTCCGAAAATGCTACGAGCCTTCGCAAGATTTCTCAACCCGACCGAAATGTTTATTACCACTCAAGAGTTTTATATTAATCTGATTAATTTTCTTCTTCCAAATGCACACGCAAGTATACGTGATCGTACAAGTAATACAATGATAAGTATAGTATCGAATCTATAGAGACTTATTAACTACCCGCTAACTTCACTCAAATTGTTATTCAGTGAGTCATTCAAAGTTGAATGGGGTGATTATAACTAAGCAGAGAATGTGATAGTTAACTAGATAAGCAAGAAGAAAATGGTTGATAAGAATTCAGTAAAGATAAACATTCCAGGGTTGTCTCCAATCCTATTGTATTCTATTAACTTTCTTTTTCATGCAATTCGCTTATGGTTGCTAACTAATCGAGTAATTGCTCTCGTAGTATTCTCCTGAATTACTACTCCCCTATTCGGTGTTATTTAACATGTTGTAATATATTATTTGTCTTATGTTTAAAGTTGATTACTTAGAGGGTGTTTGGCTTAGCTTATAAGCCGGTCAAACTGGCTTATGAGTACTTTTTGGCTTATCTACGCGTTTGGTAAAATTAAAAGTGTTTATAAGCTAAAAATAAGCCAAAAGTCATAAGTTGGTCTCCCTCAACTTATCAAATTTCATCTTAAGCACTTTAGGTTTGACCACAATATTTACTATTCTATCCCAAAAATACTTCTTTTTAAAATAGAACTCTTTGTATAGTTTTACTCTATCCCAGTTTTTCAATACATATTAAGTGCTTGTTTCTTCTCTACGAACATTGTGTCCATTATTTAAGGGTTTTTTTCTTAACTTTTGTTAATTTATACCCCACCCCTTCTAATTTATGATTGTATACTTATCATAACTTAAATTATATTTATAAAAAAAGATATTATCTAATTATTTTTATAATTATAATGACATGATAAATAGGTAGAATTTATGTAAAATCTAAAATTTTGAAGAAAATAACGTTTTTAGTAGTGTAAAATTGTTATAAGGTCATTTAAGTCATTTTAATATAAAAAGAGCTTATCCGCACTTTTTAATCAAACAATTTCAGTTGCTTATTGTTAATTTCAGCACTTTTATCCAAACACGTAACAACTTATTTTTTAAATCAGCCTCAATACTTAAAAGTGTTTTTCAACATCTAATGTTTATCAGCTACTCTAAATCAGCTAAGTCAAACGAGTCTTATTATAGGGAGTTATCGCCTAGGATTTGACATGTGACCTAAAAAGTACACTCGAATGATTCCTTACATCAACGAGATTCAAAGTTCAAATGTTACTGAAAAAAAATTTCTATATTTTTCCTATTTGCATAATTTTGTTTTTGCCTAAAGGGATTCAATTGAACAATATTTACATTGATAGTGTACATATGGTTTACACTATCTAGTCACTTAAAAGCCAATTATGTATGACTTTTCATAATAATCATAGATTAATAGCTAGAACGGTCATTTGCAAAACACGGTAAATTATTCGTTACAAAAGGTAAAAGTAACCATTAGGCACATCACACCTCTTAGGGTGCGGTCCTTCCCCAAACACTGCGTAAACGCGAGATGCCATGTTCACCGGGCTGCCTTTTTAACAGGTAAAAATAAACTGAACCATCTTATAATTTGGACAGAATTGACAGTTTGTTTTGCACTAACTCCTTTCGCAATATTTTCCCTGCAGCTGATCTTGGTATAGCACTGATAAAATTAACTCTTCTGATTTTCTTGTATGGGGCTACTTGGCTGGAAACAAATTGCATGACCTGGTCTTCTGTGAGCCCAGAATCAGCTACTCTTACAACATAAGCCACTGGTATTTGTCCTGCTTCCTCATCTTCTAGTCTGCTTAAAAATATTATGTTGTTAGATACAAAAGTCGAATAGGACGAAAAATGAGAGAGGGGTAGAGGAGTTGAAGTAACGCACGGGACAACTGCTGCATCAAGTATCTGATGGTGACTCAATAGTATTGCTTCCAGTTCTGCTGGAGCTACCTGTATTTGAATATAAACCAATTTATTTTACCTGTAAAGGTGCTTATCGATACTTTTTTACCAGATATAAGAAATACCTGTTATCAGTTTCAGCGTTTTTATCATAATACAAAGCTACATATTTAAAAAAAAGGCTTTTTTCATTTTAGCCCGCGCCAGAAATTGTACATTCGGTAGCCCAAAAAGTGTATAAAATTTGTATTATTTTTGTATATATAACATACAAAATGTATATATACACAAAAAAAATACAAAAAGAATTATATATTTTCGGCTATTATTCTGAGAGCGGCGATACAATATCATTTTTCCTTTAAACAATCACAACAATTTAAACTATTCATGGGTTTGAGCCGTGGAAGCAGCCAATAATGCTTGCATTAAGATTGACTCTCTACATCACACCCTACCTTCTACGGACCTTGCGTGAATGCGGGATGCTTTGTGTACCAGACTGCCCTTTTTACAACAATTTAAACTATTTTTCTTCACCTGATACTTATCGCTAATTTTAATAAGATAAACGAAACGGCCAAATTTTCTTTGAAGCGTAGATAGTGAATGTAGAGATCATGAAAGTTTGCCCATACCTGATAACCATTATGCTTGATGAGTTCCTTTATTCGATCAACGATGTACAAATAACCCTCATCATCAAAGTAACAAAGATCACCAGTTCGGAGCCAGCCATTACCAGTGATTGTAGCAGCAGTTGATTCCTCATTTCCGAAATACTCTTTCATCACCCCTGGACCTTTGAGCCACAGTTCACCTTCTTTAAATGGTGGCAGCGCCTCTCCTGTCTCATGATTAACTACCTTAGCGGAGAAGTTCGGGAACAACATCCCCACTGAGCATGGACGCGCCTTTGCCTCTTCATTGGTAACAAAAAATGTAGCCGCACCAGTTGTCTCAGTTAGGCCATAGCCTTGCTTGAGCTCCACCCAGGGGAACTTCACCAGGAATGCATCCGCTACCTGTTGAGACACAATATAATAAAGTGATAGAAAGTAGGTTAACTTTCTCTGATTCCTTAAACTTTTAAATAAGATAGTTATACAAATCAACATGGTACCAGAGCATGCAAGAAGTTGAAGTTCAAATCTCACCGTCATCCAAAAAACATAAAACATTTTCATATGTTAGGCCATGAAAAAGAATCAGGTCTACACGTGAAGGGACGTGTTGAGACATAATAATACAATCAACTGATAAAAAGGGTATTCTCTCTAACCGTTAAAAGATATGGTCGTACAATTCAACACTACCTCTTTGCTCAGTGGCGCAGCCCCTGAGGCAACCTTCCGCAATGATGATAAGTCATAACCACCTTTGTTATACTTAACTAGCCCGAGAATCACAGGTGGAACTGCTGGAATGTTACTGATTTTGTGTGTCTGAATTGCTTCCAACATAGCTTGGAAATCAAATTTTTGCATCAACACAGTTGTAACACCTGAACAAAATAATCCCAGACCGAAAAAGACCAGACCGTATACATGAAACATCGGTATAAAACAGAGGAAAATATCTTCCTGAGACGATGTTACATCGACGTAGAACTTGAGGAGTTTCATAATGGCTACGAAATTAGCATGAGTTAACACTACACCTTTACTAACTCCAGTAGTTCCTGAAGAGTATAGTATTGCTGCTGTATCCGAAAGCGTTGGTCTGTCCTTTGGCATTTCTAAAGGGTCACAGTTCTCAATCAAATCCTGTACTGAAACAGAATTTTCGTCGTTCTTGGGTCGTGTTGTGAGAAGAATAGGCACACCAGTAGGGACTAATTTATGGACTTCTTCTGGTGCAGAAATGGCTAATTTTGCACGCGATAATCGTACTTGTTTCCCGATTTCTGATTCAGTATTTAGTGGATTGGCAGGGGATAATATAGCACCAACTGAAAGAACAGCTAGACATATGGTTGGATAAAAAAGTGAATTTGGTGACAAAACAAAGACAACATCACCTTTTCTAACACCTAGTGCATGGTACAATCCTGTGGCAAGTGAGGCAATAGAGCGGTGAAGTTGAGCATAGGTTAATTTCTGGTTATTTGTAGAGTCAATTAGTGCTATTTTTGACTCAGCTTGAGCTGGGGATGGAAATTGTGACAACACAAATTTGGTTGTGTCAAGGTCAAAATCAGTAGACATTTTGTGTTGTTCACTAAGTTGGAGGACTGAGTGATAAATTCCAGTCTTGGAATCATACCCGTTTTTTCGATGGAACAATGGTTGATGACATGTGGATTGCTCTTCTTCGCCTGTGGAAGTCCATCCCTCTTCACCTGACATTTTTAGGAAAAATATGTCTTAAGCTAATAAATGTGGACTGACCTTGTATTTGTGCTAGTTTATGCAAGTGTTGAGAGTAAATAAATAAGGTTTTGGTTTGGTTTAGAGTTTGAAAATCATCGTTTAATTTATGTGACTCTGTCTGCTAGCTTTAGCCGGCAAAAACTAAGGGACCAAGTCTTCATTCTTCGGAGCAATCGAATAAAACATAGTAGTAGTATATTATTTGGCCTGTCAATTGCTTGGATGGAATAGATGAGACGAGACATTATGTCTGGAATGTAAATATAGAAATATATAAGGTTTTTACCAAGAGTTTATAATATTGTGCTCGGACAATGTAAAGAATTTTACACTATCAGTTTAAAGGTAACTCTCTGATAGTAATATGGAAAAAAGATTAATAAATTGATCTGCAATATCAGGTAACTCTCCATAGGCAACAAACTCTCTCTCTCTCTCTTTAGTTTAACATTAATTGTGTGACCAGATTTTCTTCACTTTTTTCTGATGATCTACTTGTTTTATCACTTCCTCCGTACGTTCACGGTTCATCTATATAAGCCAATAATTTTATTTTGAATGATTGGAAATTCTGATAATTCTCTATAGGCCAAAATCCGCCCTCAGGATATTTAGCGTAATATGGCAATAAGGAAAGAGTCGGTCGAGCTCGCTCTAGATGCAGCAAAGTCATTGGCCGAGGTGCCGACATGAGCCGTAATCGAGATGTCGACAAGAGTCGTAGTCGAGATGTCAACAAGGGTCGAGGTCGAGATTGACTATTGATGATAAGAGTTGTAACGACTAATTTGTCAGGATAGGATATTAAAAGAGAATATTCTAGTGGATATTCTTTGCATTTGTACTATTAGTGTTTCTTAGGAAAATGCCACATATATAGAAAGAAGAGACAATGATAGGGGCATGTAGTGGTGGCAAGTGGGCGGGTTGGGTTGGATTTCGGCAGGTTAAAAATGGGTTGAGCAAAAATGGGTTGGGTCTCAACCCGCCCATATTTCATACGGGTAAAAAACGGGTTGGGTGTCTAATGGGCGGGTTGAATAGGGGTTAACCCATATTATATAAGTGTAATTTTTTTCAAATGCAATTTATAATTTGCTTTTACTCAGATTATTTAGTGACACAAGCTTAACTGGAATAATATATACTTTCCTTCATTAAATTTATTCAAATTTAAGTACTATATTGTGAACTTAAGTTACTCTTTCAAAAAATATGACAATTTTCATCTTAGGAAAATACTTTATGTATAAAAGAAGAATTACTACTATAAATTAATTGTTTTTCTTGCTTCTGGGAAAAAGTCAAGGAAAGAAAGTCTAAACTCTAAAGTAAGGCAAGTAATTTATGTATCTAAATGGATTAATATTTCACTAAAGCAGGAGCACACTGAATTGCTGCTTCTCATGATATCTAATTACAAACATTACAAATGACGAAATCAGATTCAGTAATTACCCAATAAAAAGACTTGGAATTTACGAAGGTACTGCCGATGTGAAGATTGGGATAAGAAGTCTGGAATTCAAGTAGCGCTGGTTGAGCTAGTAGGATAATAATAATAATAATAATAATAATAATAATAATAACAATAATAACAATAACAATAATAACAATAACAATAATAACAATAACAATAATAATAATAATAATAATAATAATAATATTAATAATAATAATAATAATAATAATAATAATAATAATAATAATAATAATAATAATAATAATAATAATAATAAGGAATCGATTTAAATACACAGGCTTAAAGAAAATAAAAGAATAGTACAGACGATTAAAAGAGAGTAGAAAGGAGCAGATCAACAAAAACTTGAGCATTAAATCCTAAAACATTACATGAAAATAACAAGTTTCAACAACAATCTACGTTGAAATACATGATTCTTTACAAACTCAACGTTGAAATATGTGCTTCATAACTAAAAAGAAAATACTATTTTTTGGTTAAAAAGAAAGTAATCTTTCTACAATAAGAAAAGAAGGTACTTATTTTGTTAAAATGATAGAAAAAACTTATTCTACATTAGTAAATACTTATTTTGTTGAAATGAAAATTGTTTTACTGCATTTAATTTGTTGAAATGAAAAAGAAAGTACTCTTAATAATATTTCAATTGAGTTGGGTGAGGTTAGGATGGTAGTAGTGGGTGTAGGGGTGGGGTGGGGTGGGGGTGGGGATGGGTTGGTAGGGATGAGGTATATGATGGGTTAGATTGAAAAAAAGTTTTGAAAAATATTTTTCCTTCTCTTGATAAGGAAAATAATTTCCTTCAATTGGATGAAAGTGAGTTCATAAGGAAAATGTTAAGCTAAATAAATATGAAAAAGTTAGAAGATAATCCACTAGTCTAACCCATATTTTACCCACATTTTACTCATGCATACCCATATTTCTACGGGTTGAATGTGGGTAGAAGCCCAAATTTGACCCAACTTAAATATCACTCATCCAGCCCACTAAAATATGAACAGATTGGGCGGGTTGGCAAAATGTGGGCTCATTTTACCAGCACTAAGGCATGTAATATTCATTTGATAAGAACACTTTTAAGAAGAAGATTCTCTCTCTTGCAAAAATATAAAGACTACCTTATCACAAAGATTCTTGTTCATATTATTCCCCATCTTTCCACCGGATCCGAGGATTGTTCATATGAATCTTGGACCTCTATCACTCATCATTGTCATTTATTGTTACTTATATCTTCATTATTGTTCATGCTTTATGAATATTTTGCACTTATTGTCATCAACCATTTACGGGATCTATCCCCTTTTACTGCACGTTTTAGAGATTAGTATCTAGAGTTATTATCATTAACTAGATTTAACCCCTTTTATAATTTAACCGGAGGTTATATTTTATGATCAAATAGTTCCCTTTGAATATTAAATAAAATGGCATATATAAAGTTCTGAGTAACATGCTCTTAATTTTAAGATTCAGTGTTTCTTTTGTCTTTTTACCCTGGGCCGGCAGATTATTATATTAGGGGACATTAAACTTTTCTGAATGTTATATATGAACTGAGAATTTAGAAACAACGTGGCCAAAGATAACAATTTGATTATCTCCTTTTCCATTTGTTATGATGGACAAAACTAAAAGTAGCTAAAAAAAATTGTTCTAATTTATATAAACAACTTTATTTTAAAGGATAAAAATACAACATATAGTATATCAACTTTCTATAAATGCGCGAGAATAAATGCGTGAGAATTACAAACAAACAGTATTTTTGGAAGTTCAAAATAAATTTTTAGTTATACTATTATGACAATAAAAATGACGTCGTAAAATTTTACCATCTTAACTATGCGGGCTAATCGTATTAGTTAGGAAGTGCACTGCACAACCACAAAAACAATTCTCTCACAACTTTATTCAACGGGATAAAAATACAACACATACTTCCTCCGTTCACTTTTACTTATTTATTATATTAAAAATATATTTTTCAATTTTACTTATCCATTATACTAAATCAAGAGAAAGATAATTTTTTTTTCTGTTTTACCCTTATCATTAATTACTCATTCCTCAAATCATTTACCAAGACTTTTCTAAATGCTATTATTATTATAGGTAAAATTGTAAAACATATTTCATTTATTATTTCTTAAAGGGCATGAAAAGTCTAAAGTGGAAAACTAAAAGTGAACGGAGGGAGTATATATCTACTTTCTAAATACAGAAGAATGAAGTTCCCTTGAGCAACATTTGGCAGCTCAAACATTTAGAAGTTGAAGTTGTGTTTGGACATGCATTTTATTTGAGAAAACGTAGAAGTTTTGTGAGTGTAAAAAATTGTTTTCACCCAAATACTGTCCTAAACCAGTTTTTGGGAACTTGAATTTTTTTTCCAAAAACTGATTATTTACCTGAACAAACACTTTTTTTTTTTTTTAATGTTTGAATAAGAACAGCCAAAATCTATGCCAAATGGGAGCTTCGTCATTGCCTCTTTTGTTGATACCCCGTAATCTCTCACGTAACACTCAATTTACAATCTTATATACCTATACATGAAATTTTATCTGTTTTATCGTGATTCGTGATTAACTTAAAAAGATTTCTGTTTATAAATTCAGTATTAAGTTTTATTAGCTTAAGATAATCTAGCCGCCTTTGTGGTTATATTTTAAAAAGAAATGTATATAAGTGGTTTGTTCACAGAGAATATGGTTCACTGATAATTTGGCCCCACTAATAAAGTATTAAAATACTTAAATCCATCTCTCAACAAAATTTTGAAAATTCTATTATAACAAAAGGAAAAAAGCTTGTGGGACAGTTAAACGAAAGGAAAAATGGATTGTAAAAAAAAAACACACGATATTAATAAGTCAGAAAATTGATAGTTTGCTGTAATTTTCTTACCATTTTTGCTACCTAAGTAGGTCGAATTGAGGACTTTGACCTTATGCTTCTATTCACCACCTTGGTTTGTGGGATAAAAGATAATAATCTCGTGATAAAAATGTGAGATTATTTAATTCCGTGTTTGAAATTTTCGTTTTCGATATAAGCAATATTGACACTAGTTATTTAACAATTCTTGTATTGTTTATATACAACATTCAATGTGCGATAACAATCCAGGGATAGCTAATCCCAGATAAAAAAAACAAATCACAAAGGTGTCCTCCAATGTCTCTTCATCCAAAGTCCTTTAAGAAAGTGTTAAAATTATAAATAAAAGTTTCTCCGAATAAATTATAAACCAAACATTGTTTTACATTATACCCCGGATATTCCATTATTAACCAATTACAACTACCAAAAAGGTCTATCCACCAAATAATTTGATTCACTCATAACAGTCCGGTGCACTCAGTGACGAAGTCATAAATATTTTCAAGGGTGTTCAAACTTGAAAGAACTAAAAAAGAATTCCCGACAAAGGTTGTTCAATATATATTTTATACATCTAAAATCAGTATTTTACTTATATACAGTTATACACAGTGTAATTAATCGTAATATTTTAGTGAAGGGTGGTCAGTTGACCACCCTTTGTAAAAGGTGGCTTCGCCCTTGGGTGCATTAAGCTCCCGCAATGCGCGGGGTATATTCCAACAAAATGGAAGTGTTACCAAACTAATACCAATGGAAGTGTGACAATAAGGTTTATAAGTTAATGTTGTTTTAAACTTATATTATTGAGACGCCAAGGAAGAAATCAAAAGGCAGCTGAGTATATACTACTGCTGGTTACTATCTGGTATTTGGTCAAGTAAGGCAACTGAAGAAATAATTGATTATTAAAAGAGAGAAGGAAAACAAGATCGATGGCGGTAGCTGACCATTATAAATACTTATGCCTTCTCTTCCATTTGAGTCATCGTCTCTCACTCATCACATTTTCATATATCCATTTGAGTAGTTTATATCTTTTGCTGCAACAAATACTAAAGGTATAAAATAATTAGCAATGGCTTCAGCTGCAGTTGGCAATAATCTTGTGAAGATTGAGGAAGAAGAAGAAGAGATTGTACGCCCCGTCGCCGACTTCTCTCCTAGTCTTTGGGGCGATGGATTCCTTTCTTTCTCCATTGACAATCAGGTACTTACTAATTATCTTTTCTTCTTACATGCAAAGCCACTGTCGTCTTTGTGCTTATTGGACAATGTATTTTAAACGTTTATTTTTATGTCCTTTATAATATATTATATACAGGTAGCAGAGAAGTATGCTCAAGAGATTGAAGCATTGAAGGAACAGACAAGGAGTATGTTGTTAGCTACTGGAAGGACATTGGCTGACACGTTGAGTTTGATTGACATTATCGAACGCCTTGGCATCTCCTATCACTTTGAAAAAGAAATTGATGACATTTTGGATCAAATTTATAACCAAAACTCATACTGCGGCGATTTATGCACTTCTGCACTTCAATTTCGATTGCTCAGGCAACATGGTTTCAACATCTCTCCTGGTAATTAAGTTCATCGCCTTTAAAATTATTATCCATAAATGGCAACAAGGTTAATTAATCTTGAGCTTTCTTTCTTGAAATACCAGAAATTTTCAGCAAATTCCAAGATGAAAATGGCAAATTCAACGAGTCTCTTGCTAGTGATGTCTTAGGATTATTGAACTTGTATGAAGCTTCACATGTAAGGACTCATGCTGACGATATCTTACAAGACGCACTTGCTTTCTCCACTATCCATCTTGAATGTGCAGCTCCACATTTGAAATCTCCGCTTAGGGAGCAAGTGACACATGCCCTTGAGCAATGTTTGCACAAGGGTGTTCCTAGAGTCGAGACCCGATTCTTCATCTCATCAATCTATGAGAAGGAACAATCGAAAAATAATGTGTTACTTCGATTTGCCAAATTGGATTTCAACTTGCT